>JAHPZR010015443.1:7500-20000 GCA_019787425.1 Platygyra sinensis | reverse complement strand
GAAGTTCGTATTGATTTAACTTTTAACTATTTTATTTGTACATAGCTTTCTTTCTATATTATTATCAGTACCAGTGTAATGTTTATTTGTATATTGTAGTCTTCGCACATTGTGGTGGACTGGGATCCCATTGATAACAGATTGCTCTTTGCTTCTGAAGGGACTACCCTGAGCGCTATAAATCAATAAGGGTTTATCTCTGTTTTCCTTTCTCAAAGTTTCACGGAAAATGAGTACGTAGTTTATGATCATAGTAAATAGCGCTTTTTCACTTTTTAAATACTATTTTCTTCTTGAAACGTCTCAGTCTGTGATATCATAATGTATTGTTACCGGTATATGTGTACAAATATAAATGACCGGACCAGGTAGCTACATTCGACTTTACAGTGGGTAGAATTCCACGGTTCTAATGAAAACTCTGCGACTGATGTTTAAGGTTGACATACTCACAGCTAACCATCCCAAGTGCTTGGAAAACTACAAAGCTACTTTTTAGCTAGAGTGCCAAATAGCCGTCAAAAGGTATGCATAAGCATGTGACATTAAGTGATTCCCCTTTTGAGCTCTCGTCAGTTATGACTGATCCCCCCTAAAAATCAAATAGATCCCACCAAAAAAAATCCTCCGCCTCCATGCCCTCCCCCCAGGCGATAAATAATGACCGGTTCTTTAGACGGTATGCAGATCAATATTTGCAGGCAGTTACTTGCCGGTCAGGTCACCTGGTGGGCTCTAGGGCAATGGAAAGGAAAGGAGAAAATGCATTGAAATATAACTATACGGTCACAATTGATTTTTGCAAGCTTTATAAGTATGACTGAGAAAAAGACCTCTCTGTGATTGGCAGTCCAATTTTATCGTGAATTTTCAATTAGCGATGCAGTGAAAATTAATGCGCGCTCATTCGTAATCATTCCCAGATTATTTCTACAGCGTGCATTTAAAAAAAATGTGTCAAAGATCCGTATTTCCCTATAGTCTTACATTATTAGATCCGTGCGTTGAGCTCAGAAAAATGTTTTACACGAAGAGCGGCTAACTAATTATTTGTTTTTCAAAAACCTCTAAGTTTTATTTATCTACAACTTTTCTCAATTTCTATTGCCGACGTATGATGAAGTTTCGTAGTATGCCCAGGATAGCGTGTTGAATGTTTCTCATCTTCCAGCAATAAATCAAAGGGTTCAGTGATGAATTAAGAAATATCAGAGTCCATGAGTAGAGTGCAAACCTCTTCTCAGAGGTACTCGGTTCGTTGTTTGCGTTAAGAACGATAAGGATAGATTGGGGTAAATAACAAAGCAAATATACGAGATACACGTAAAAAACAACCAAGGCAGAATTTCGGACACTTGCAAAACGCTGTACTTCTTGCATTTGAAGGGTTTCTATTTGGTTCTTGTGGCGTTGTACAACCAAATAAATTCTGATATAAACTATTGTGGTAGAAACGAAACAACTAGCTGCAACAGTGCTGAATGTGACTGAATTAATTTCAACCGGAGACCAAAATGGCATTATAGAAAGAAAAGCACTCAACAGCCATATTGAGATCACTACTGCAACAACACGCTCGCGAGTGACAAGTTCTTGGTATCTGAGATGAAGATGAATCGCCAAGAATCTGTCGACGCTTATGGCCGCAATTCCAAAGAACGATGATAAAGAAAACAAAGTCATTATCGTGATAAACACTTTGTACACAGCACAGCCCGGATCGGCTGTTAGCGACCACTTGACCAGAAGCGAGACGTAGAATGGCTGTACCAAAACACCAACACCAAGATCGGGGGCTGCAAGACTTAGAAGCAACGTTTTCAACGGTTTCGGCAACGACGTTTTCCGTATCGCGTGGATTGTTACAATCCCAAACATGATAGCTGTATGGGATAGATAGCTATTAAACACACAGTTCGCAACGGAAGTCGAATGAAGCTCTTTAACTTCCAATGGCGAGGGAATGTACTGTAGTGTATCGCAAGTTGACTTCGACATATTCATGACTGCAGGCCGGCGTCAAACAACTTAGCTTTTCCCTACGCTCTACAGCAAGACAGCCAGTTGTTTCCTCAGTTTCTTTAGCTTAGCACTAGAAGAGCTTATTCATTTGCCTAAATCACTGGTAGTTTTGCTGTTGTTAAGCTCAAAAAAATTGTCAAACCATCGAAAGCGATAAAAACATTTGCAGGTGCACTCTCCAACCTTTCCACTGTTTTAGTGCTCACAAACACGAACGTACGAATTTCCTTTGAATAAAAATGAATTTGGGCAATTCCAATTAAACACGCGAGACTCCAGCATCCCAATTATTTCGCCCTATCCGTGAACTGCAAGATAAAGTATTGACGTCATACGCTGGTATTATCAAGGGTGCGTTCGTTTGGGATCAATCCGGAATAAGAATAATTGGAATAATGCGAGTAAGCGTTCGTTTGAGAGCTATTCTCATTCCGGAATACCTGGATTTCCATTCCGGCTATTCTGCTCCCAGGAGCAGAAAAGCCGGAATATATTCCGGAATATATTCTTATTCCGGAATACCCTAAACGAACGCGCCCCAAATTAGCCATCTGTACAATCTTAGTTGACAGAACTGTAACTTAGACAGGTGCGATGTCTTTGAATTTAAAACCGATCTTACTATTTCTATAACTTGTACGTGATGAAAAGCAGCTCTAACGCCAGCATCAGTCACCGTCAACTTGATCACCATGGGAATCATTAAGACTTGCGGGCATTTGATCGATTAGAAAAAGAAAACCGAACGAAATAGTTTACTTTTTTGACAAAAGAGATAAACAACAGATCTTAATCAAAGAGCAAACAGCATTTAACGCACTTTCAAACATGTTAACCGCCAAGAGATAAAGCGGTCTTCAGCAAGACTCTGTAACCATGGTTTCCTAACAACAACAATTGCATGCACATATTTATTAGATTTAACGACCATTACTACATGAATATGGAACATGTTATCAAATGCATGGAACAAATAATCAGTAAAGGAATGAAAAATGGGGCCTGTGTGAGGACTGATGTAACGCGAGGATTGTTTCGAAAGTTTATGATGGGGAAGTATTTGTTTTCTAATGAGGCTCGAAAGAGTTGTTAGGTGCACGCGCGCGCGCAATCTACACAGATTTGTGACGTAGATTAAGGAACACGTGACTTCACGCTTGCCTTATCTCGCTTGTTTTATCTCTGTAAATTTAGCTCCGCAGTCTATGCAAAATGCTGTTTTCCAGCATTTTGTATCAACTGCGAAGCTTAATTTACAGAGATAAAACAAGCGAGATAAGTCAACCCTGAAGTCACGTGTTCCTTAATCTATGTCATAACTCATTCCAAACCAGGGGAAGACTGCGCGGTTAGATTTTCGGTTTAGGAGGCCAAAACTCCGACTAAAATACAATCATAGTCACACTTGTTGCATTCCTCGCCAAATACTCTATGTTTATTTGCTGTGGTTGCTTGTGTGAGCGTTTTGAGCGCTCACAAAACCTAGTGCTTTTTTGTGGTCCTTTTAATGTATTGATTTTATTTTTTATTGTGTCTTGTTATCTGCATTGCTTAATTTTGTGTTTGTTATCTTATATCGAGAAAATTTTGCGAATCATCTAAATTATCCATATTATTTATCTGCCATTTTCAATATTCTTTTAGGTGGTGGGCTAACACGTTTTGTTTTGTTCATCGGCGGCTTCTGCAGTCCCCTATTTACCATATACACATACGATGCCTCTTAGATTAATATCACTCAATGTTAAGGGCATAAGCAATTTTAAAAAACGACGAACAATATTCACTTGGTGTCGAAAACGTAATGCAGATGTAGTATTCCTGCAAGAAACACATTCTACGCTTCAAACAATGCTTCAATGGAAAAATGAATGGGGTGCAAAGCTCATCAATAGCCATGGAAGGTCTAATTCAGGTGGAGTTGCAATTATGATAAAAAATAACCTCGACTGTACAATCCATCACACAGTCTCAGACCCCATGGGACGTTATATAATTCTAAAAGCTGATATAAAAAGTACTACATAATTATCTGTTAATTAATGTATACGCTCCGAACAAGGACAAAGACATTATGGATTTTTTTAAAAATCTTCTCAACACGTTGAAAAAAGAAAATCTTGACTCCGAGGAAAATATTGTTATGGGAGGCGATTTCAACTGCCCTCTTAATCCAGCGATTGACAAAAAAGGAGGCACACTCAATGAACGAAAATCGGTAATATCATTTATTAGGGATTGTTTACAAAATGAACTTGATTTAATCGATATATGGAGAATTAAAAATCCGGGCATCAGCAGTTTTACATGGAGTCAAAAATCTCCAAGAATTTTTTGTCGTCTAGATTATTGGTTAATTCCTGATATAATTCCTGCTATTAGAACTGATCATGACACAATCTCTTTAGAAATTGGAGAGCTGGAAAATGAGCTTAGAGGTCCTGGTTATTGGAAGATGAATTGTTCCTTGTTAGAGGATGAGGAGTATGTAAATAGTGTTACGGAACTGATTCCAATCTGGGCTGCCGAGGGACGAAAAGAACTGTCAGATGATCGGACTGGATAAAATATAACATCAGAGCTCATGCTAGCTGGTATTCAAAAAAGAGGTCAAAAGAAAGGGAAGACAAAGAACTAAGTCTTCAAAACGAACTTAATGAGGCAAAACAAGGATCGGAAAAAAATCCTTGTGATTCTCTTACCTCTCGCTATCACGAAGCTCGGGAAATCTAGAAGCCTTCTACGAAGAAAAAACAAAGGGCATAATAATACGTGCTCGAGCTCGTTGGCACGAACACGGAGAAAAGAGTACCAAGTATTTTTTGAACCTGGAGAAAAGAAACCATGTTAAGAAAAACATACGAAAGTTGTACATAAATGACAAAATTAATACAGATCCGTGCAATATATTGAAAGAACTGGAACGTTTCTATTGCAAGTATAGTTGTATGCAAGTGGCCATAACATTCCGGGAATTGATCATAAAAGATCTTCATTTTTGGATGATTTGAATTTTCCAAAACTCTCCGAGGAACAGAAAATTAAGTGTGAGGGTAAAATTTCGTCAAAGAAATGTTTTGATATTCTAGACAGCTTTCATAATAATAAAACAACAGGGAATGATGGTATTCCTATTGAATTTTACAAAAAAATTTGGCCTCTAATTAGTGATAGTTTTATTAAGTGTGCAAATGAATGTTTTGAAAAAGGTGAGATGTCCTGTTCCCAAAAACAAGCTGTAATCACTCTTATTGAAAATCAAAGGCTCCTTAGAGCAACCTCATGGTATGAATTGTTTGCACCCTTGAGTACCCTGCGATCTGGCGATCTTTGCAAAGTTTATACTTTTATTCGTAGGCTACACGTGCCGACACAATTGTTATGTTTGTAACTGAGAAGGGATTGACTAAGTTCAAAAAGAGAGTTACTGTTGAGGAAAAGATTGTTATTATTACTCAGAAAGGGAATTGACATTTTTCGAAATCGGGAACATTGTTAATCAACAGGAAATAGTCAATCTGCTGATCTTTGCAAATTGGCATTTTTTCCCTGGAAAATGGATTTTTTTGATATGTTTGTTTGTTATTGATTGTTTCAATTGATACCATTAAGGGCGCGTTCGTTTGGGATCAATCCGGAATAAGAATAATTGGAATAATGCGACTAAGCGTTTGTTTGGGAACTATTCTCATTCCGGAATACCTGGATTTCCATTCCGGCTACTCTGCTCCCAGGATTATTCCGGAATATCCCAAACAAACGCGCCCTAAGTGTGGTAGACAAATAGTTTTATTTTTTGGACAAGAGACTGTTGCTGTAGTAGAGACATGTGAAATACTACTGTTTATTTATTTAAAAAAAAAAAACAGTTATTGTTGAAGAAAAATTTGAAACTGGTATGTTAATGTCACCAAAAATATTTTTATACTTTGTCATTCTACAGTACATCCAGTAAATATTCATATATTATAAGGCCCAATGATAGAAAGACATGCTACATGTAAAAGTGGTAGGAGTGGACAGAGAGGGAGTGGGCACAAAGCACAGGAAATTCTTTTTACGGTAGAGATCAGATCATTAAAATTATTACATTGAACTACACAGTTCTTTTAAAGGGAAATTTTTCAATAAAATATATAATGTAATTATTATATATTGAAAAAAGAAAAAATTACACTTTTATCCCTACAAGCCTGTTTCGTGATTGCTCACTCTTCAGGGGATTTTAATGAGAAGAATATTCCTAACCATCGATTATATACTATAAAAATTACATAACTACTGCGGAGAATTTAAATGATTACATGTTTAGTTGTTACGTAGCAACGCTTTGTTTCTGTGGCGGCAAGAAGATAATTCAATCTGGTGAAATATTGCATGACTATCATAATGTATCACCCAAAAATGCTTCAAGTATGATGACAGCAACAAGAAGAAATTATTAAATATTTTGTTGTTCAGAAGTTATAATTGTTGTGATTTACAATTTTTATTCTCACTGGTACACAACTGTTTTTTTTTGGATATTGGAGCAATATGTTGCCATTAAGTTTGGCAGAATTTTAAAATCTTGCCTGTTGCACTAAGCTTCCTGGGAAGTATATAATTCACAGATTTGCTAAAATCACCAGCTAACTTGTTATAGTGAAAAGAATATATGTGGGGCTATTAACCAATTTATGATAATCAGGGATTACAGAGCAGAACAATGAAGTTACTTACTTCAAATAAGAAAATGTTAGAACGCATGACACCCCCCGGGGAGGGGGGCACTCCCTTATTTGGGATATATAGGCATGCGCAACCCCAAAGGGTATGGTTTTTCAGCTGTTTTGGTCATAAATAGGGTATCAATTAAAGCTGATTTTGGCCATCTTGATCATAAAAAGGGTATGGTTTTTGCACTCTAGCCTTGATATGGGTATGTTTTCAAGAAGCCACTTTTTCATCATTATCAAAAAGAAAATCAACAAAAGCCCATCACAAATTATGTTTATGCTAATTTTACATTGGTCTGAACTAGGGAACTGGTCAGAAACAGGAATTTGATATATGAGTCAGAATTAATATAAATAGGGTTTTAAATTTTTGGTCAGGTCATAAATAGGATAGGGAATATCACAGATTTTGGTCACAGCTAGGGTAAGGGATTTGGGAAGCAGGCTGCACACCCCCTCCCAATTTTTCTGGGACTAATCTCCCCTAGGGGCATTGCAAAGGTAATGAATGAGTTGCTTAAAACTGAAGTTGGAGAACTATGAAATGATTTTCTTTTCTATAGTACTTGCATTTAAAATATTGTAATACATTGATTTCACAGATTGTTACCATGTCAAGGTAAAAAGCAAACAAACATAAAAAAATTAAAGTCGAGATGGTACATGTATTGTTACTTCACAGTGCTTTTATTAGAACTCAAGATTTCTATATAATGTATCACCCAAAAATACTTCAAGTATGATGACAGCAACAAGAAGAAATTATGTACAATGTTTGTCAACATCATGTGTAATATGCTGGCGTGTGACAATATTTCCGAGAACTTTCCGAACGAATGGCGAAAATTATCTCAAAGTGTGCTTATTATTTAATTATATATGTTGCATGTTCTCCACAAAATGCCATACGATAGGAGGAGGAAGGCTTACCGTTTGTCCCAGATGATAAAGCGTTCATGTCAACATACTGCTTTCTTTCTGTGGCCGGTCAATTCGCCGTCTTCCAAAGATGTCCATAGCCGCACTCTTTACCGAAACTTAAACCTCTATCCAACTACAACTCTGTTTCCAAAAGTCTCGAGAGGCCCCGTAGTAGCTCATAGTCCGTTTTTTTAATTCAAAACACCGCATATTTCGAAATTTTCGTGGTCGTGGGTAAAACGAAAAGTCAACAAAGTTTAACACTAACCAATTTGCAGTAAGCTTATTTCATGACCGCGGTCTCAGGCATGTGAGGGATCTTTACGCACGAATCGTTCATTTTATCGTCACTTCTAGGACTTCGACGCCCATTTCTCTGCAGTCGAGTATTCTGTAGCATATTTCCTTTCTATTTCTGGCTTCACAAAGGTAGCTTCCGATCAGCTTTGGAAACAAAAAGCCATCACGCTTCTCAGGGACAGACGCCATTTTGAATCTGTCCAAGTATAGTTGGACATACTCTCGCCTTTGTACCTCCCCCCCACGTACACTGACACAATAGCATAAACAATAAAGCAAACTTGTCGGAGACGGGGTGGTACGGGGAAAACGTGTTTAATCCAGGTTTAATGCATAAATTAATTGTCTAACAAGTGAGTGAGTGAATGAGTGAGTGATTTTTAATTGAATTTCGCCCCCAAACCCTAAACCCCATAGCATGACTACGTCATACCATGAGGTAAAAAAAGGAAAGGATCGCTCTTTTGTTGAAAATTGGCGTCCGATTTCTCTTGTCAATGTTGACACAAAAATAATGTCCAAAGTAATTGCTTCAAGAATTAAAAGTGTGTTACCTAATATTATTCATCATAATCAGACAGGTTACGTTGAAGATCGCTTTATAGGCGAAACAATTCGATCTATCTATGATATAATGGATTATACTGTTGAAGAAAAAATTCCAGGTCTACTGATTTTCATTGATTTTGAAAAAGCCTTTGATAGTGTAGAGTGGGATTTTCTTTTTAAATGTCTTGAAGCTTTCAATTTTGGATCAGACTTTCTGCACTGGATTAAAACTTTTTATAAAAATGTGCAGAGTTGCATAATGAACAATGGCACTGCTTCAAATTATTTTCTACTCGAACGAGGTGTTCGGCAGGGAGATCCACTCTCCCCTTATCTTTTTATAGTAGTCGTGGAAACTCTAGCAATTGCGATTCGTCAAAATCAACTGAGAAATAAGAGGAATAAGTATCGAGAACGAGGAAACAAAGATCCTGCAATACGCAGATGATACAACTGCAGTGTTATCAGATGTAAGCTCAGCTGAACATTTATTTGAATTGTTGAATCTTTTTAAGAACATTTCAGGTCTTAAAATTAACTGCAAAAAAACGGAGGGTATGTGGATTGGGTCAACCGAAGAAAATAAAGCAAAACCTCTAGGAATCAAATGGCCTAATGAGCCGATAAAAGCCCTCGGAGTTTATTATACGTATGATGCAAAACTTCTCAGAGAAAAGAACTTTATAGAAAGACTGGATAGCATTAAAAAACTTGTCAATATTTGGTCCTCAAGAGGTTTATCCATCTTTGGTAAATTGACAATAATCAAATCCTTTCTAATCCCCAAATTTGTTTACATATGTGCATTACTACCAACACCAAATGAAGCGCTGAAACAGTTAAATCAAATATTATTCAAATTCTTATGGAAAGGTACAGACAAAGTGAGACGTGTGTCGGTGATAAATGAATATAGGGAAGGTGGCTTGAAAATGATTGATCTAGAGACTATGGTTAAATCTTTAAGACTGGCATAGCTGAAACGAATTTTTAATGGTAATGATGGGACATGGAAGAGGTACTTAAAACACTAGTTGAAATCCGTAGGAGGTATTTTCTTTATAAATTGTAATTACGATGTTAATGACTACACTATCTGTTCCCAATTTTATCGCGAACTCTTGTTGTGGTGGTCACAGTTCTGTGGAACGTTTGCTTCAGAAAGTAATTGGCAGAAAGTCATCTGGAATAATAAAGAAATACGAATAGACAAAAAACCAGTATATTTTAAAAATTATCATGAATCTGGAATTGTCCATGTAAATGATCTTTTATTTAATCTAAGCAGCAACGACTCTTTCAGCTACTTTGCAAAATCAATTAGTAAAATCAATATTCTCCAATGGGCAGGCCTTCGACATTCTATACCTGACTTTTTAAAAGACGATTACCCATCCCCGCCATTAACCTCTCCTTCATTTCTGATTCACAACAACCTCTTTGATGTGACGAAAAAGAAATCGAAAGATTATTATTCACTACTTGTCACGAAAAAAGCACAGCCTCCTAACATTATCCATAAATGGAAAAGCGACTTTAACCTTTCGGATGATCATTTAAGAGAATTTTTTTCTGTTACCTCATTCTGTTGCGCTCGAATCTTATGTTAAGGCTTTCCAGTGTAAAGTGCTTCATAATATACTCTATACAAATAAAAAATTATTCAAAATTGCTTTCAGAACAGACGATGTTTGTACTTTTTGTGAAGCCGAACCAGAAACTCTGTACCATGTCCTTTACCAGTGCACTTACTCAAGGCGATTTTGGAACGATTTTGAATCTTATTGGTGCCTTTTATGAAATCAACAAGTTCGTCTTTCTTTGCAGAATGTTATATTTGGTATCATATCCAAGCCATGCCCTTCAACTAAATTACTAAATTACTTTATTATTGTTGGAAAGCTGTTTTTGTGGGACTGCAGAAGAAACCAAATAGAACCTAACATTAAAGGTTATCAAAACAAAATAGCAAAAAAATATGAAACCGAACGTAAAAGAAAAAAGGAAAATTATTTTGAAAAAAAAATGGATATTTAGCCCTGGCCAGAAATCCAATTAAATTGTCGATAAATTTATTATTTAAGTAATTTAGATTATTCGCCATTTGCAATCGAGAAGTTATTCAATCATTTATTATTTCTTTGTGTGTGTGTTCTTGGTTCTTTTTTTTGCTCTTGCGTAGTTTTCTTTTTGTTACTTGCAGTATAACGTAAGCTAATGATGTAAATTAAGACCCATATAATAATTGTAGCCTTTTTTTAAAATTGATGTAAGCTGGAATGAAAATAAAAATGTGATCTCAAAAACAATAAAATTTAAATATATAAATATAAAATTAATTTTAAAAAAATAAAAAATTAAAAAAGACTGGCGCGAATGGTGGACCAAAATGGCGGCAAATTTGAACGATTTTAAAACTTCTAAAAAAGATTGCATTTTACCTAAATTGCATTTTTTTTCTTTCGCAGAAGTTCATTGGGTGATATATAGAATCAGATAAGACAATAAAAATTTTGATGATATGGGCACTTTAAAGGGTAAAACTCTTCCTTGCAAGGAATCTAAACTTGTCGAAGTATCTTTTAGTAAGTTTCAGTTCTATACTTCCCCAAGACAGTTAGGCTGTCGGGCGAAGAGAAGCAAATTAAAGATCAGAAAGAATTCATTTGTGAAGGATTCGCACCCAGTTGAAGTGCACCGTTCTAGTAAAGTTCGACCCACCTTTTCCAGTTCGCACCGATTGGGTTCGACTCAAGTATTCACTCTCTTGTTCACGCTTAAACGACGAGAAATAGTCAGTGTTTTCTCTATCAAGAGTAATAATGCCTGTTAATTAGGCTCCAATTTCGTCAGGATGTACTAAGACAGATAGAGGAGTGAGGAAACTCCAGCGACCTATCAAGGTGCGGTTCGAACTGCTTGGGACGGTGCGAACTTAATTGATTGCGAAACGTTTTGCTATACCGACTGAACAAACTGCTTTCAAAACTAATTTGAACTGTTTTCTTAATTCACTCGACTAAGTGAAATTCTTTCGTGGTTCAATGGCAAATGTTTTATATGAGGATTATTTTGCCAAGCATAAGTCCTTCATGTTGTCTCATTGTCAGGTTTGTTGTGATTGGTGTCGGCGGATGAAGTCTCGCAGAATGTTCATGATAGCTCGTCGAATGTGTTTCATCTTCCAGCAGTAAACAACAGGGTTCAGAGAGGAATTTAGAAAAATCAGCGTGATCGAGTAGAGTTCGAGAGTGTGCTTCGTCACAGCAAACCTCGGGGTGTGGATTAACAAAAGCAGAAAATGAGGTAAATAACAAACCAAAAAAACGAGATATACATAAAATACACCAGTAGCGGACTTCCTGATGCTCGCAAAATTTGCGATGTTGCCTTGTGATACTTCACGGGTTCCTTGTAGTTGAATGGTTTCCATTTGGTTCTTGTGGCTCTTTATAGCTAAATAAATCCTCCAATATACTGTTGTAGTAGTAATGACACAGGCAACTCCGAGAGAGGAAAGAAGTACGGAAGAAATTCCAGTGGAAAGCCAAAACGTAGTTAATGAAATAATCATGCTGAAAACCCATACTGACACTACCACGGCAACAACGCGCTTGTGAGTGACACGTTCCTGATATCTGAGATGAAGATAAATCGCCAAGAATCTGTCCACACTTATGGCCACAACAGTAAAGAACGAAGCTAGAGAAAACAGTCGTATGACGATAAAAAAACCGTTGTATGCAATGCAGTCGGGAATGTCTTGTTGCAACCACCTTACCAAGAGCGAGATGTAAAATGGTTGGCCTAACAAACCCACACCGATATCAGACACCGCAAGACTTAAGAGCAACGTTTTTAACTGCTTTGGCAGCGACGAAGTTTTTCGAATCGCGTGGATTGTTACAATATTCAACATGATGGCTGTATAGGAAAGAAAACTGTTGAAAACACAATTAGCTATGTAGGATAAATGATGTTCTTGAACTT
>JAHPZR010015440.1:112500-115385 GCA_019787425.1 Platygyra sinensis | reverse complement strand
ATTTGGCCAGAAAATTGGGAATTTCGGTCTGAAGTCAAATGGTAAGGTAATTTTCCGGAAATTCCGTTCAGAAATTGTGGAGTACCTTCAGAAGTACTCCCCTTTTTCCGTTCGGAACGGAACGGTGGAAATTTCCTTACCATTTGCTAAACGTTCCAGTTTCCAGTCTCTCATCAGCCGAAAACAATTACGGGAAATCGAATTGCAAATGGTAAGCGCCATTTCGTTCGGTTGGTCTGCTGATTTTGGAAAAACCCTTACCATTATTCAACACTCGTCCCAACCAGTTTATTCTGACAAATGGTAAGCACCATTGCTTTCGACTGGCGTGTGGTCAAAAGCTAGGGGGCGGGCGAGAGAGGGAGAGCCTGCAGTGGTCCTTGTACGATTTGAGTTCTGCCTCCTTTTCCGCTTGACTGATCTGTCAAGTTATCAAATTGAAATGAACCAATCACAACAATAGCGGAAATGACCTTTTAGGTCAAGACGGCTGTCAAAAAATGAAATTTTTGATACACCTGCGCTTGTTTACATGTAAGTACAGTTGTTATGAAAACTCAGACGAAAACATTTGGACGAAAAGCTGGAAGAAAACCGCTAGATTTATAAAAGTGTTTCCTGCCAATAAATTATATTTTCAAATCCCATTGTTGAAATCGTGCCATTCTTTGGGCCAAGAGATGACGTTCAGCTCGTGTCATCCACTATTAAATAACAACCGAGTTTCATTACGCGAAACGTGACTCGCGTATGGGTGTTATGTATGGATAAAAACGTTAATATACATTTTAGCCCATTTTAGTTTTTTAGCTGAAATTTTGATATTTTTGTTCTAAAAGTAACTGACCTCAGTGTTAACACCTCCATATTCTGAAAGGGGAGAGTCACGTTTCGTGTAATGAAACTCGCTCGTTGTGTAATAGTAGATGACGGCGGTATGTCACGTTTCACAAGCTGAACGTTCGCATTGTAAAAAAATGTGATAACTCCTCTGACAACGAAAGCTTGAGCCACCTTAGTTCCATTGCGATAAGATCGTTCGCATTTGTTTACTTTTAGCGCCTCCATCTTCCCGAAGTCGCATGATACCAAGCATCGTTTGAAAAATAAACATGCGCGAAAAAACGTTAACGCTTCACGGTTGAACGCAAATGGTAGTATTTGACATGTGTCAAGTCCAATTGGCCAATCAGCAATTTACGTTCAGAATCTGAACGTAAATGCTCAAATAGTACAAGGACCATTGCAGGCTCTCCCTCTCTTGCCCGCCTCCTAGCTTTTGACCGCGCGCCATTCGAAAACAAATCTCGGAATAACCCATACGGAGAGCCTGTTTGCAGGCTAATCTTGTATATAGTTCTAGTCTCTGAAACCATCTGACTAAATTTAGTAAGAGTGTTTGAAAGGGAGACTACTTTGTAAAAGATTGCAAGGGTTTCCTTAGTCTTCATCCCAAGTATTTATTGTAACAACCTAATACACTTGCTGTATGATTTCAATATGGGAAATAAAGCCATTCATTTATTCATTCATTAAAATGTCCAAATCGCAATAACAGACAAAGTCTGTTAGGCAGCATGACTTTTTTGTTATCATGTTTATCAATTTACCTTGCAGGAACATGAGTGAGGTCAAAGTCCTCGAGGTGCCTTGTTTTGGACAATCATTTCAGTTGGGGATGCTCTATGATTGTCGAAGTCATCATCTGGTTCAAGGACCAACATTGTGGGAATCTGACATTGTCAAGAATTTATCCGTGTCCCGTGCTTCTCCACAATCCAGGTATGAAGTCTTTACAGGTCACAGCTTGGAAGAGAAAATGGCCATGTTAGGCGCCGATTCTAGCCTAAAACTAAGTTTGATGACCGGGTTGGTCAGGCCATCTGGTACTGGAAACTTCATCCTGGACCGAAAGTCTTCCAAAAAGCAAGCTCGCGTTACTCTCAAGTACGAAAGCACGTCGAAATTTGACGCACTCAGCTTAGATCAGTTGAAGAAAGAAGTGCATAGAGACATAAGCGAAGAGATAACAGCCACGCACTTTGTATCGGGGATTGAATATGGCACACAAGCCGTTTTCGTCTTCGACAGAGATGTCGACGAGAAAGAAAGAAATATCGATGTTGAAAATGACCTGAAATTCACTATCGACTCCTTGCCTCGCTTTGCTGCCGACGGAAGGAGCTCTGTCTGTCCAGATGAGAAGGATGTGGAGGAACTGAAAAAACTAAAGTGCACACTCTATGTAAACCAGACCATGCCCAGTTTCAAGAGTCCCATGAGTTATCAAGATGCAGTTATGGCCTACAGCGCGCTTAAGACAAACGAAGACCCCCAAGTAGGAGAAGTTCCCAAGAAGGTCTGGCTTTACCCGCTTAGCTCACTGGACCCGACTGTTGAACGTCCGGTGAAGGAGATTAGTTCCCAGGTGACAGAGGGATTACAGGATATCATTGCAGGCTTTGACGATTTCCAAACGCGTGTATCGGACCTCCTCAACAACAATGTGTGCTCCATCTTCTCAAACCTAAAAAGGCATATCTCCAGATGTGGAAAAGCGGTGTCGGAGTACAAAAATGACTTGCTCAAGACCCTATCAAGCTTGTTGCAGGTTGTGAGAAGTGGTGATGAAGTAGAAAAGATCCTTACCGATGTTCTTGACAAGGTTGCTTCATCTCCTTTTCATCGTAGCTACCTCTCGTCTTGGATCAGTGGAAGAGAGAGAGAAGTGAAGCTATTGTCCACTTACTTGGAATACCTCAAAGATGTTCAGCTGGTATTGTCCCTTGAAGATCTCGACATTGTGGTCGATACTTTAGATTACGATCGAGTTGTTTGCTTTTCTCTGCTGCCAGTTAGTGATCAAGACGACATGACTGAACAGA
>JAHPZR010015440.1:92500-107500 GCA_019787425.1 Platygyra sinensis | reverse complement strand
CAGTCGGGCCTTTTACTCTGTGTGAGCGTAGAAGCCTTTTTGCTGGACAAGTTTTTCGCTGGGGCTCCAGAGTCGACAGATTTCTGTTTTTATCAACAATATCTTCTACTTCGTCGGATTCTGAAATGAGCTTAGACTCAGAAGACTCCGAAATTTATTACATCGCTGAAGAGAATGACGACTCGCACTTGTCAACAAAGCAAAGTGAATAGTTAAACGATGACGGCCGAGCTGATTTATACGCTGACAACTCTCTGGCCAACGAAGAATGGATAGACAAATGAGGTGGATGCTGACAAAGAACTCGAACGAGCTCTGATGGACAGACCCGAAGGCAATGATATGTAGAAGTCAAAGAGACTGTAGCGTGTGGTGCGTATTTACTAAATTCGCGCATTCTTCGATCTCGCATTAACATACTTTCGTATACATAAAAGTCAAGTCCGTTTACTTTCTCAAATTATTTTAACTTCATTCGTTCAACGTAGATCAAAATGATTATCCCATGACACAATGTTTGTGTTCTTTTCGTGCGAGCGTGGAATTTGTAGAGTCGCTTCCCTTCAAAACATCAGCGAATGTTATTGTTGTTATTATTATATTAAAGTGAGTTAGAAGGTTGTCAAGACTCAAAGAAGAGTGATCTTGTTCTTGAAGGTATTGGTGCTGATGTTATCTTAAAGTGTGTTACTGAATATCCAGGAATTAAACCTGTATGGCTTCAGAAATGGAGCTTTAAGATTAGTAGCGGACAAATACAAAACTATCTGTCGGCTGTGCCGACTGACTGCTGTTGTTTCTCAGATCAGATGCAACAACGGCTGCATGAATCGATGGCAAGCGGTTATTCCAAATTCGTCTCGCTTAAGACACCAAGTCAGCAAAATCCCTTCCTCTCTCTGAAAATCCAGGCATCGAGCGAGATCATCTGGTTTGAAATACTTTATAGAACAGATCACCGAACTCTTAGACGGCTATCACTTTGCACGAATCGAGCCCTCACTTTGTACGTTTCTTCTCTTCAGGACATCTCTCCATAAAACGGTATGGCATGAAGCGGAGTACCTCCTGTAAGTTTGTTGTGTTGCTACATCACACTACAGCGCACCTGGCTAGCAATTTTTTCGAACAACTTTTCCGCCTTTCCCACAGAAACAAGTCAATATGCGAGTCTCAAAATCATCGTGTTCTTGATTTGACGTCACATTCGGCCCTCGACCCATTCTCCATCAAACTCGGTCGTGAACCAAAATAGTGGCAATTTGACGTACTTTGACGAGCCATAGAAAATCAAAGATTTAACCAAATCGAAAAATTTTTGCGGCTTATTACTCCACGAAATAAGCTTTATTGTTTTAGCGAAAAAAAGTTTTTGGGGTTAGGTGCACTTTAATCTACAGTGCACATTTCAATTATCTACTACTTGATACAAGAGAAGGGGTAGGGGATTGAGCTCCTTCCCAGAGTGTTTTTCCTTGTTAACGGCAAATATTATTCGCGTTAAATAGATGTCCCATGGCTTACTCTAAGAGATGACACTTTTCATGTCTGCTGTTTATGACGTCACTTAAAGTCAAATGACGTTATCATGAAGTCGGCTACCTTGGAGCTCCCATCGTGGATTGCACCATTTCCTCAGAAAGTCAAAAGAAAGGTGAATTGAAGGGAAATTATCCAAAAAATGATACTCTAATGTAAGAAAGTTACTAGTTCTGCAACGTGGGTCACGAAGACTGAAAACAACATGAAGAATTCTGAAAAAAAAGTGAAATTTGATTTAACATGCTTGTCCAAATGCGTTTGTTCTGGCAAGAAGGTCAAGTGAAGCAGCGAGTCGCGGAGAACGGAATCAATAGACAAACAGCTTCATGCTTCACATTCCTTTTATTTTCAAATTTAAATTGAAAAAAAATCATCTAGCGTGTCAAGAAAGGCGGCCCATTTGCTGATTAAAAGGTTATCAATTTTGACCTTATATGGTAATGGTTAACAATGGGAGCATAAGGGCTTACAATGGCAGCATGAGCTTCATAATACGCAAGGGAGCTTTCGAAATTTTCGATTAGCGTACGCGAGCAGGAAATTTAAATTGAGCGGAGAGACTGAGCAGTGAAGAGTGGGGACAAATTCTCCCCAGGGGAGGTCACTCACTGGTAACCTTTTTTTTTCGGTACAATTAGTGGGGTACCCGGTAGGAGCAATAGTTGCTCTCATAAAGTAAGAGTATCGTCGTCGAAGCCTCCATATGCATTTCATTCAGAAAATTGGAAAGCAAGTGCTCATATATCAGGTCACTTCGTTCCATGGTCACTTCGCGGAGTCCATCAAAGAGTATGGTGAAGGGGTGGAATCTCTCATCTCCCTACCTCCCCCATCTCCTGTACGCCCGCGTGCTTGTAATCCTAACATTCCCTGAAGAAGTCAGGCCGTGCCTGACGAAATATTGCAAAATATATAACAGTTAACCCCAACCGTACGGTCAGCCTTTCTACATGTAATTAGGGTGTGTTTCTTTACTGAGAAAATCCAAGCTTGGATTTTTAAATCCGAAAGAATCCGAAAATGGATTTTGCGTTTCTTTACTCTGAAAGAGATCAATCCAAGATCTCTCGGATCATGGTGCGTCAAAGGAACAGAAGAATCCACTCTGGAAATGGATTCTTCGGTTTCATTGACGCACCATGATCCGAGAGATCTTGGATTTTTTAATTGATCTGTCTAGAAAAGAAATGCAAAATCCGTTTTCGGATTCCTTCGGATTTAAGAATCCAATCTTGGATTTTCTTAAAGAAACGCATCCAAAGTTCGAACGTCCCTTGTCGTTCAATTTACTATATTGACACACTTTGAAATATATAAGACACTTGTCTGACTGGTTTTGATGGCCATTTTGTCTGGTGGGCACGCGAGTCGAGGATAACAGGTTTAGTGCGGGAGTCAGACGTGAAATATTTCCCGGCAAGAATGTTACTTTCCTGGAAAATTCAATAACAACAAAATTCAACCAGTAGCAAAGTGAAGCAGTCTTACTGAATGTCAAACTTCCCAGTGAGTATCCTGAAGTAGTGTTATTCAGCTTGAGATAGTGAAAATAATCTCAAGAATTCAACTGTAAACGGACTGCGGCAGTAATGCATCTATCAATGTTAAGCCCGAGAGAGGGGGGGGAGGGGGGGGGAGGAGGGGACCCCGGGCATTTGTGGGGCTTTTCACTTTTCAGAAGAATTTTTGGTCAAAATCCACACCATGGGGCCCCAAAATTTGGTCAAATCAGATCAAATATCTCCCACCATCCAACGTTTGATTTTCTGACGAAAAGCGAGTTCATATTATCAACAATCCACATAGTCCCCACAAAGTAAGGTGTTCCATCAATTTATATTGAAAATGGGTACAGAGAAATAGTGATTTTGTTTCAATATAAAAACAAATACTTACCTCTATTAAAAACAGCCATCTTTCAGGGTTTAAGCCAGGCACAAAAAGCAAACGTCCCCACCCTGGGACCCAGATTCATAGTCAAATTCCCGAGGGTGGGAAAGGCAATAGAGACCAAACGCCCCAGATATGCCCGGGGTCTACCCTCCTTTGGGCTTAACATTCATAGATGCATAATATTTCCCAGAATAGGAATTTTCCAGAGATATATAAACAATAGCTACCATTTGGTGCGAAATGTGCGCGGAGATTTATCAGATGACATTATCTGTTCCGAGAAGCGAACAGTTTTCCGAGAGCGCAGCTGTGAGCTTTGAGAAACTGATAATGTCCAAGGAAAAATATCCGAGGATTTTTTGGTGCCAAATGCATGCAGGTTATTGTGTTTGTTATCCTTCAAATATTTTTCGCAAAAAAGTACTCGGATATTCCCCAATTTTAGTTGAGGGAATATTTGGTCACGCGATGTGTTTAAACAAGTCATGCCCGAAGTTTGGAAAGTTCTTGAACCCTTACCCTATTTAAGGACTAAGAAAGAGAAAACTGCTACTTTTTTTAGTCTTTTTAACGTCCAAACCCGAAAAATGACACCATATTATTAAAGGCTATTCAACCTCTGTAGCAAAATCATTTTGTTAATACTTAAACGGATACATCAAGTTTTCTTTCTTTTTTTTTTTTTTCGTTTAGGCGGGAGTTTTCACACTCCAGTATTAGATAATACAATTTAGCTACCCTATCTAAGGACCACACCAGGAACACAATAACAAAAGGGCAAAAAGATACCCTATTAGGGACAGAGAACCTCAAAAACCATACCCTATTCCGCGGCACGTGCCTATATAGCCCATATATGGAAGCAACATCCCCGAGGGTGGGGTGGATTATAACTAGAACATTTTCAAAGAAGTAAGTTTTGTCCGAATACAAAACATAGACGGCATACTGATCCTGACGTCAGATATGACCAAAATGAAATAAAACGGAGTAAAGGACTAAATTATTTTGAACAAAATTGCCCTATATTTCGGTTTGCAATACAACCTTCCTCAGGGGCTGAGTGGAAAAAAAATACTATGTAATTATTTTTGTTCAAAATAATTTAGTCCTCTACTCCGTTTTATCTCATTTTGGTCATATCTGTCGTCGGGATTAGTGTGCCGTCTATATTTTGTATTCTAAAATTTCTACTGATCCAGGTCTACTAAAGATCCGCACTCTCATCGGTTTGTTGCTGTGGTTTTGTCAGTCTAGCATTTTTAAGAGCGTGACAGAAGTCCCTTCCTTGTCACGCAATCCCGTAAAACTCGGAGTTTCCTCGAGGTGGTAACGCGCTTTGTTCGTGTCATAGTCTGTCAAACCTGAAGTTTTGATGTTGACTGATTAATCCTAAGAGTAATTTCCTTAAAAATGTGCAGTTGCTGGCATCCCCTGGTTTGTCTTCCTGTCTCGCCTGGTGACTCACATCACCCACTTCTATCAGATGTCGTCACTTCCGCTTTATCATTCTGAGACATGCAATTATAACACGCATGCGCAGGATTTGTTATGAACCAAAAATCCAAGATGGCAGGAGACGGCGATAGAGAGATGGTCCTAGCAAACTTTCAGGTAAACCGTTGATTCGGTTGTATTTTGCGTGTCTTCTTCTGGACTAGAATTATTTTCTTAATTTCTGATCAGAGCATAACGGGAATTGAGAACCTAGATGAATGCATTACACTTCTGGACCACCACAACTGGGACTTGACGGTAGGAAGTAATTTTACTGATGAAGTATACATCCTTATTGCATTTTCATCCGTTTTTCTGATTTGCCAAATACAAATGTTTTTTCTAGGCTTGTGTGAACTCAGTTCTTGCCGACGAGACAGATTCGCCATTACGGTTTGTGCAATAGTGTGTACTGATGTTAAATGATGCATGACTGCGGTGAAAAAGCAATGCTTTTCGAACAGGACTAACTTGTCTACAGCTGTATATGACGCGATCTCGGACCATTTCAATCGTGATTTATTCACTACGTCAAGCCATATATCGAAAGATGTTTTTCAGTATATTGTTTTATTTCAAGATACAAATTACCCCAAAAAAGCTACAACTTTCAAAGAAGTATTCTTCATTATTAGTAATTTACTTGTAGACAATGATAAATGAATGCAAGCTTATTATCGAGTGAGAACCTGAGTTAATTATTACCGTGACCCGTCACAGAACACCAAGTACGCCATAAATTTGTCAGAAATTCTGAGATAAATTACTATGTCCCCAGACCCAGAACTGAGTCTGCAAAAGGGAGCCTACACTACAGAGGATCTGTTCTGTGGAACAAGATACCCTCAGAGATAAGAAAACTGCCTAGTTTAAGGAGGCTCAAAAGGGTTTTTAGGTGCACGCGCGCGCGCAATCTACACACGCCATAACTAAGATGCACGCGTCAGCTGAATCAGTATTAAAATCAGCACACCGGAAGTTAATGATGCGTAAAATCGCGCGAACCGGAAATAAAATCTGCGGAAAACATTTGCCTTTAGCTCGAAAGTTTGCTCGGTGACCTATCTTGATTTTTTGCATGCACGCACCATTCACGATGGCAATTCAGATATAAAAGTTTCGGGGAAAATTATCTAGTGGAATTTTCTGTAAGCCATAAAACTCGTTTTCTTTAAATATATTTAATTCTACTAGATAAATTTTTTCCTTACTGTCTGAAAAGTTGGAGAATTTAGGGAACTTTCCAACAAAGAAATAAAAATGGTAGGTCACCGAATTAGTTTCTCAGATAATTTACAAAAACTGAAATTTAGAGGACGCTTTTGTGGACCTTGTGCGTTGCCATGGTAACTGATATGACGTCACAAGTACCCTTAAAGTATAGCCCAACAACAGAGTTGCAAGGAAACATATAGTTTGCCTACACCATTAAACATCCTTCTTTGTAATCTTCCATCGTTTCACAAACACTATAGCAACGAAAAACCCTTTCGAGTCTCCTTAAATGTTTTTAAAACTTCATTTCATGGGAAAGATTTTTCTAATACACCTTGACCCACTGTAATTCTTATTATTCATAATGTAAGTTTTTGTATTTTTAGCATTATAGTCAATAGTTCCTTAGAGTATTTTAGTCTAGTTTTAAACACGATTCCTAGGAAGACCATGTAAAATGATATGATTTCGTGTATAAATAAAGATTGATGATGACGATGATGATGACCTAAACGTTAAAACTGCTAATTTAGCATAATTTTTACGTATAAAAGTACCAATTGATATACTCATGCATTTGATTACATAATTTGAACCATACTTCTTATACAGGTTTCATGGATATGCTCATACAATCTACACAAAATAGACACAGTGCATGTATACAATTTTCACACAATGGCCCGATTTATACTGGAGACGGAACATCCGTCCAGATGGATCATCTGTCGAGAAGGATCATCCATCTAGTATAAATACAGGAAGGACTATGAGACGAACTATCGGTGTGTCATGTGACTCGTCCCGTGTATATACCATGTTTATAGCTTATTGAAAACAGCAGCTGGATTCTTGTAACGAGGAGTAGTTTTCGTGGATAGTTCATCTTTTTCCAGCATTCCAGCATTCCAGCAACGGATCATCGGTCTTGACGAGTTATCCACCATGATTCGTCTGACAAGACGGACTATCGCGATAGCTCGTCTTGATGGATGATCCGTCTGCTTGCCCGTATTTATACACAGACGGATTATCAGACGAGCTATCATTCTTTGCCCAAGCTCGTCTTAGACGGATGATCCATCTATAGTATAAATCGGGCCAATGTAATTTCCTGGCTAAACGAATATGCAAGTAGTTGCAAGTAGCCACAAGTTTAACTTTGGAAGAGTTTTGTGTCGGATATCTGCATGTACTCGCAAGTTTCTGCGCAAGTTCACATAAATCAGAAAAAGAAAACATTTCAAGAGATTTTGAAAACCCTGTTACCCTGGATGCGAGAGGTCTTCTCGCTTGCCAGTGGTGAGGAGCTTCCGTCAAAGCGAGTAGTGCTGGTCAGCGAGAGACCTCTGGCTCAGGCAGTTAAGTCTTTTGAGTACACTGATCCAATCACGTGTCCATTTATTTCTCCAGAGTCAAGATTTGACCCTGGAAATCTGATTGGTCGATTGGAAAAACGTTTCTCAAAAGGGCTGCTATTGGTTAAGTGCACGATGATCTTGGCCAACGAAAATTTCTGGAATGTTTATTCTTTCGCCAAAATGAAACCGGAAAAGATAACTGCCAAACAGCAGCATTGATTAGTCACGAATTGATGCGAAACAACCAGCTGGCGTTTTCTTCTATCAGAAATCTTCAATTTTACCGTTTTCAGATACTGAAATTTTTCGTTCTAGATTTTGTCTTTGGTATCCCCAAAGAATAGATATGACATTTTACGGAACGGATGTTAAATCAAGAAGACAGGATCAGTCAGTCAGACACAACTAGACAGCACGTCTGAGAAAAAATGAGCCAATCACAAGCAATGTTCCTCCGTGTTTGTTTCATGTGCAGTTCAAAAGGTCATGCTAGTTGGCTGTGATTGGTGGTCTTCGATCGGTATTTTTTTGTAGCTGAGAAACCTTTACCCATGACACGAACCTGCACTGTTCTAAATTTTCACAATTTGCTCTCACTTTAAGGTCAATTCAGTAGTTTGGTTTTTGAACAGACAGAATGAAGTGACTAGTGTTGGTTTGTGGTAAAAAAATAGCTTTTTCAGAGAGATGCAAAGGGGAAATTGAAGATTTCTCGTAGCAGAAAGGGCCAGTGATTCGTGAAACGTAAACATGAAACATGACAGGCATATTTACTCCAGTGCTGTCTTTCTAAAATAAGCTCTGACTGTGGATGTCAATCAAAGGAAATTGGCGTTGGCATGGAAGTGAGGTTATTATCTATTGGTACCAGAGGATTTTTTGTCGCCACTTCGTGACTCGCCGCTCAATTCTGTCGCCCCCAACGAGGAAAAAAAAACCTCTGGCACCCAGGGTAAAACCCTGTGGACATTGCTATAACAACAAGAGGATGTCAAGTGCTCAACTTGTGTTGACTTGGGTTGTGTGGCCAAATAGTGAAGAACTGTTCTTGACTTGCATGCAAAGTCATTGCAAGTGCATGCAAGGCCTGGTCAAACAAACTCTCTGGGAGACCCAAGTTTTAAGCTTGCATCTACTTTTGAGTCTCTCTGGCCAGGGCTTTGAGGTGCTGTTACACTAGGTGATTTTTCTTGTCACTTATCTCACAGTTTTTTTTGTGATGTACAGTGATTACCTATGCATGCCTTGCCATGTTTTTGTTGCAGTAAGTACTGCACAAATTAAACAATCAAGTTTGACTTTTCTCAACAGTTACTGCAGTGTTTGTCTCAGGGGATGTTATACTTGACAAGTCTTTTGCAACGTTTTGGGCATTTGCCACAACAAAATTGTAAGACAAGTTGCTGGAAAATGTGCCTTGTTTAACAGCATCTTTTCATTGTATACATTAATGTATACATGCCCAGTATATAGTCATCTCCAAAAGTCATTTTAAACCTAGGTTATTACATCCTTTTTCTAAATCTCAAATTAAAACATTTGTTATTACTAACGAGCAATTTTCTAAAACACTGAATTTAACCTGCAGTAACTGATCCAGGAATAGTGGGACTTGTGTAGCTTGGAGCCAGTGGTCTTCTTAGCAGTCATTCATTTACATGTACTATACATGTAGCTGCAAAGCAGTGTATAGGTTGAAACTTTTGTTTAAACTTCATAATCAAAATTTCTTTCCTGAACCAGTGAGGCCCTAGGTTGCAAGCGGGGTCTCTTGCTAGTTGCATTGTTTCCAGAACCTTTGAGTTTAATCATGTGTTAAGTCATTAAGTTACCCTACCTGTGAAATTTTGCTTGTAAACCCAGGCTATCTTTTCCCTCTAGCTAGAGTTAACTCGCTTAAACGGGTCCTAAAAGTAAAGGGCCAAATTGGCGTTTGTTTCATTATTACTTTCTTATTATTTTTTCTTCAATTTTTAGTTTGCCAGTGGCTCCCATAGATGATGAATCATTAGGTACTGATCAGTCTTCAGCAGTTCCATCTGTAGCTTCAGTTTCTGTTGGGGAAGTTGTTGGAAATGCAATGCCTCTATGTCCATCTTCAAGGAGAATAAAGTTTCTTATTGAATGGAGAGATAAGACCATTCCTATCACACTAGATGATAGTGAAACAATAGGTATTGCCAGGGTTTTTTATTTTTATTTTGAACAGTGGAACCTCGATTTAACCAGCCTCTATTTAACGAAGTCCTCGATGTAACGAACGATGTTCTACCCCCTGGCCAAAGTTACAGTAAAATGTATGGAATAGAACCTCGATATAACGAATTCTTCGATGTAACGAACATAATCCGGAAGCCCAAACGCAAAATCTACCTTGATATAACGAATTACATTGTCAGCACGCAACAGAAGATAAATGCTGAACAGATCAGCAGTCAACAGATGCTGAAATCCTTATGGTAAAGAGACAGCAACCTCTCAGTCAACGGATTATTATATGTCATACTGACATTTGCACTTTAGTATATCTGCGGAAGTCACCTGTGTTACATATCAATCATTAACTATGACCTCGATATAACAAACATTTTGGTCGTTTCCCCTCAAATTCATTATATGGAGGTTTTCGATATAAGGAACCCTCCATTTAACGAACAAATTTGGCCAGTCCCCAGCAACTTCGTTAAATCGAGATTCCACTGTACCTCCCTATACATGTACTTGTACATATATAAATTAGCCCATCAGATTGATTGTTTTCCTTTAAATGCATGTCTGGGTTGTCACTAGGTTTTTGACAACGGCTTATTTTGACAACCCTGCATGTGGAGCTAAATGTCAGGCACAATTATCTTGTGCATGCACAACTGGGTTGGATGTCTTAATTCCAAAACGTCAGTGAATGATTTCCATGAAAATGGCCTGTATGACGAAATCCCTACCAAACTAGAGGTCCAGAACTAGAGGTCCAGTTATAAGGCAGGTCTGAAACAGGATTTTGATGTAAGGTTCAGGTTATAAATAGGGTTTCAAATGTTTGGTCAGGTCATAAATAGGGTACGGAATATCGAAGATTTTGGTCATAAATAGGCCTTTTAAAGAAGCAGCAATATTTTTTTTACATGTCCAGTGTATGTATTTGTTATAATTAGTATGTTAAACATTTCTAGGGACTATTAAACGTATGCTAGAGATACAACTAGGCATACCAATGGATCAGCAAAGCCTTCTGGGGTGGCCAAACCATCTAAACATAAGTGATGAGGTGAGATGTGTGTAATGCAGTAGGAGAAGTAACCTGTTGGAACTTGCTTGAGTTCATAATGTCAATCTTTCTTGATGTTCTCCTCCACACTGCCATTAAGGTATTATTTTGAGGTTCCTTCAATTTGAAGATAATATTTACACATGACATAGTAAACTAGATGTACAGTGTAAGTCACTGTGACTTAAGGAGGCTCGAAAGAGATTTTTTAGCTGCACGCGCGCACTTAATCTACACACGCCATAACTTTAAAATGCACACGTCAGCTGAATTAGTCTTAAAATCAGCACACGGAAGTTGATGCTGCGTAAAATCGTGCGAACCGGAAATAAATCTGCGGAAAACATTTGTTTTTAGCTCGAAAGTTTGCTCAGTGACCTATCTTGACTTTTTGCATGCACATACCATTCACGATGACACTTCAGATATAAAAGTTTCGGGGAAAATTATCTAGTGGAATTTTCTGTAAGCCATAAAATGCGTTTTCTTTAAATATATATAATTCTACAAGATAATTTTTTTCTCTACTGTCTGAAAAGTTAAAGAATTTCGGGAACTTTCCAACAAAGAAATAAAAATGGTAGGTCACCGAATTAGTTTCTCAGATAATTTACAAAAACTAAAATTTAGAGGACGCTTTTGTAGACCTTGCGCATTGCCATGGTAACTGATATGACGTCATAAGTACCCTTAAAGTATAGCCCAACAATAGAGTTGCAAGGAGACATATAGTTTGCCCACACCATTAAACATCCTTCTTTGTAATCTTCCATCGTTTCACAAACAATATAGCAACGAAAAACCCTTTCAAGCCTCCTTAAGACTTCTTGACACTGTAACTCCTCACAATTATTGTGTTCACAATACACAAACATGTAGCTTAATATGAAATCTGTCCTTGGACTGCATGTTATACATGAACTGTCAAAACTGTGTGTTCAATTAATTAATAATGGTAATAGGACTGGGTGGAGTCCAATTCAATCTGTAATCATACAAGTGATTAACAAAATTAGACGACTGTGAAGCAGGAGTCCGATTTGTTAATCACAAGTACGATTAGACTGAATTGAACGACACAATGTCCTGTAAACCAATTAATCATAACAATTACAATTTCCCTCAAAAGTAAAAGTTTCATTTGAAGAAAAGGTTTAAATCTAGTCATTTTTAAATAAATGATCATAATTAAGAATATGGAGAATAGGCAGTCACCGGAGACTAAATCTCCTCAATTGTACAAAGTCAGTCACTTGAATTGGCTACTTTAGTAATTGTAATCAATGTTGTGATTGGTGATTTTAGTACAGAGGACCTAAAATGATAGGCTGACGTAACTGTCCGATTATAGCCAACTGTCCGATTACACTGTCTGATTACAACTTTGCAGATTAATTAGAGCAAAATACAGCAGCTTATGTACCAATCAATGTGTGTAATCAATGGAAATTTAATGTGCATGGTATCAATACCAAAGTCAATGGAAGTCAATATCAATTTACAAGACCTTGTAAAAATTTTGCTGTTTATCGTCCAAGAAAAGATATCCCATTTAAGACAAAAATTGATAAATCGATACCCTGATTAAGACAAAAAATGATAAATTTGATACCTTGTTTACAGTAAGGACACTCGAACCGTGAACACTTGACATTTTTCTGTACATTTTTTTTTGACAATTAAGAAATAATGGTTCTTCTTATGATGTATAGTGTTACATGTTTCGCATTTTGTAAGTGTAAAAACATTAAATACTCTTATCAAAAGGTCGAGCCCACATTCTATAGTCACTAAAAAAAAGTACAAACAAATATCAAGTGTTCACGGTTTGAGTGTCCTCACTGTAAGACAAAAATCCCAAAAAACATACCCTGGCTGGCCGCACGTCCCCATTAAGCCCTTACAAGGGAGTACCCCCCCCCCCCCCCCCCCCGGCCCGTGTGGCTGAGTATAGTTAGGGCGCCAGACTTCAAGTCCAGAGTTTGTGGGTTCAAGATCAGCTCTGACCAATGAGCTGGAGTTGTATCTTGGTAGACATCTCAGTTCAACTCCTTGGTCATGCTTGTAAATAGCTAACTGGTCTGCCTCCTGCAGTTTAGATTTTTAAGCCTGTTCTGTGTATTTGTAACATTTGTTTCTTTCAGTTTAAGTGGCATGCCTGAAAAACTAGCTAGTAGTAGCTGAGTGCATTGACAAGTAGAGGCATTCAACATTTGGCAATCTTCAGTATTTGAATTTAACCCCTTGTTAAAGGCTGTAGATAAACTATCAAAACAGTCACAAAAATTATGATGCACTCTATGTAGTACACTGTACAATGCAAAATAACTATTTCAGACTCATGACTTCTCTACTGGATGGTCAATAATTCTCCCAGATAAGGGATACCAAATGTCCTAGTGATGCACCTTTGTCACATGAACATCACCTCGTTAACTTTTTTGTTTGCTTACAAACTCCACAGAGTGTACTGAGCTCCTTAAGCTTAAGGGAAGAGACAGCACTGGTTTTAGTCAGCCGTATGGTGACAACCACACCAAAAGAAAGTCAACCATGTGCAATTAAAAGAACTACGGTCAATGGTGAAGCAAGGTAAACTTGAAATCACGTCATATTCATTTGTATTTTTATTTTTGTACATACAATGTGCTGCTAAAGTTCCTTGATCACATCTACAAACTGTACATAGATCTACATTTACATACATGTACATGTACCACTGTCTCCATGCAGTTTCCATTTGTTCCTAATGGAAGACACCCACAATACCAAACCCTGAACCCAGTTTAGTGGTGAGCAACTGATAACCACGGTCATTCACTTCTTCCAGCTTGTAGGAACAGCTTGCCGACCTGTTTAATTGCTGCATTTACAAGTAAAGAATTATTGGACATGTAGTACTGAACAGCCGAGTGTATTATTAACAAATTATACGTGATGAAATGAATCACATCTTACATCATTCTATAGTTAAATATGTCACTTTGGTGAACATCACACAGTGCTGTCAGTACATGTAGTAATCAAAAATTTGTTTAATGTCCCACAGAATGTTGTTTGCTAGAGTAACATATGGTACATTGTGATATTTCTGATTTCTTTTTAATTACTTCGTCAGCTCATCATCGAAAAGCTGTAATTCACTGGAAAAGATCATGTTGAATATTCAATATGGAAGCAAAGAATTTAATCTTCCTTATGCGTTAACAAAGTCAATAGGAGAGGTATGGCTTGTTTCACCTACAGTCTAGAATTTTCATTGTAACATCTTGCTTATGATATTTTTATTAAACACTACTGTATGTATTACACTGTACTTACAATCCATTATTTACAATACTTCGCCTCACTTTTATCCATGATCCCCATGGGTATATTGGGCAGGAAATTCTTCTGTCATTACCATGCCAGTCGGTTATGTGCAACCACTGCTGTCCCCCCTCCATAGTGTAAGACCTAATGCATCTATCAATGTTAAGCCCAAGCGGGGAGACCCCAAGCATATGTGGAGAATTTGGCCTATATTGCCTTCCCCACCCTCGGGAATTTGATTAAAAACCTTGGTCCCAGGAGGAATGGGACCAAGTCACATTGTTCCATGTGCTTGTCTGTGCGCTGGCCATCTTGAAATTGAAGTACAGTGGAACCCCGCTATAACGAAGTGTAACGGTACTGGAAAAAACGTTTGTTATAGCGGGGTCTTTGTTATAGCGAAGACCCCGTTATAACGAAATATCTGGTTAACAACAAAAATATTTGTTATAGCGGGGTAACCTACATGTAGGTGAACTAAGCTGAACAATGGGATATACACTGGGCAAAACAGTCGACAGACTTGCGCGTGAACAGCTACATTTAAATAAGGCAAAGCTTTGAAGGTCAAAGTTTCCCTTTCTTGACCAATAGGAGTCATGTTTGGCTTATCAACCATTTATATCGTCATGTCATTTTTACTGACTGCAAGTGACAGGACAAAATATTCGTTATAGTGGGGTAAATTGTGTGTTGGGACTGTCAAAATCAATTCGTTCTAGCGGGGATTTCATTACAGCAGGGTTTGTTATAGCGGGGTTTGTTTCCACATATATTTTACTGTAATTCTGCCGGGCTTTCAAATGTTGTTCGTTGTAACAGGGTCTTCGTTATATACATGTAGTGGGGTTCGTTATAGTGGGATGCCACTGTAGCGTGGCTAAAGCCCTGAAAGACAGCTGTTTTTAATAGAAG
>JAHPZR010015440.1:85000-87500 GCA_019787425.1 Platygyra sinensis | reverse complement strand
CAGGAGACAGACCGTCCTACCAATAGTCCCCTTGCAGGATCTGGTCACATGGTACAGAATAAATTACGCTGGGACGCAAATAACGCAGTGGGACTTTTGAGACAAAGGAACTCTTACCAGTCCAGCCCGACTTTCCTTTATCTTGTTATTTGCGTCCCAGCATAATTTCTTCCGTACCATGTGACCGGATCCTGCAAAGGGCCTATTGGTATTTACAAGCTTTGAACAAGAGTTGAACTCGGGGCTACCGAGAACAACATCAGCTAGCGGTCAGAACGTAACTTGAATTATTACGTGTGGTTGTAGTATTTTTCTATTTATACTCACTGTTATTTCTGACTTCTCCTTAGATATGGTGAAATACATCCACATTTTTACATGGGCCCACTTACTGAAGCCATCAAGGAAGCTGGCGGAGCCTCGGCTAAAGAGGTAGACACGCTATGGTTGTGATTAGAATTTTAAAGACACTGTTTCGGCGTGTAAATTACGTACGATGTAATCTGTAGCACGGTTGAGTGAAGCAAAAGCTTGGAGTTATGAAAGCTTTTCACCTTGAAATCAAGAGAAAATAGCGAAAGCAGAAACAAGATAGATAAGAGCTGACCGACTGTTTTTTTTTTTTCAGAGAAGACCGTTACTGGTATACCTACATCACGATGGAAGTATTTTAACAAATGTATTTTGTAGGTAAGTGCTTGAAAATTTTGTGCTTCGAGCTGTTATGTCTACCTCTTGTTATGGAGAGCTGAACTATTTTTCTAATAGTTCGACACTTAATATTAAAAGTAATTTTTTACGCATTTTTTTTCTGCTTGTTTTCTGAAAGAAAACGTTATTGCATTATTTCACTCAGTAGAGCAACCTCGTTCCCAGGGTCTCTGAGAACGAGGTTGTCAGTGGAGTACAAACTACGTTCGTTTGTACACCAGGCCCGGTTGTTCGAAGGCTGGATAACGCTATCCACCGGATAAATCGCTATCCAGTGGATAAGTATTGACAAAAGAAGCCACGCTATCCACTGGATAGTGATTTATCCGGTGGATAGCGTTATCCAGCCTTTGAACAACCGGGGCCTGGGCTGGGTTGTTCGAAAGGCGGTTAACGCTAACCCAGGATAAAAAGTTGTAGTTAAAAATGTTTTTCTCTGCTTATATTATGTTTGTGTAGTTTGACATTACTGAAGCTCAAAACTGAAGGACAAACAATATAAACAGACAACCTTACTGAAATGAAATCAAAAATGAAATCAAAATCCTCGCTATAACCCTGGGCTAGCTTAACCGAGGTTTAAACAGTTCGGCTCTGTTGGCTTGGTTGATAGACTTGCCACAAGTCGACCTCATGAATTTTAGACGAACAAGACGAAGGACTTTTCAGAAAGTCTACTTGGTTGAGGACTAGATACATTAAGAAAGGATATAAACTTATATTTTCTTATACAATTTGACTTAAAATGCTTCTTAATATTTTTGCTCTTGTCTTGTAGTCAACTGATTTGCTCTGAGACTATCGTGAACTACATCAGTGGTAACTTTGTTGTATGGGCGTGGGACATGACTCATGACACCAACAGAACAAGGTTTGTACTGTGACAAGGAACATGTCATTTCCAAATTTCCATCGGGGAAACAACAGCTGTTTTGGCAAGTCTTTGTTGAGACACTCGTAAAAATTTTCGATTGTATTATTCAAACAAAGAACAGTATGAGCACTCGCAAGTCTGTGGAAAGTTGAGAAGTCATAATGGAGTGCAAGCCAGTCCATTTTGGTGTTGGAGACCGAAATTTTCTATCAGCTGCTTACTGGTTAATAGAATGCAGTGCATGAAACCAGAAAAAAACATTTAACAAAAACATCAACAATTTTGGTGCCCGTGTAGATCAAACTAAGCTTAGTTTTCCTGCAAACAGACAAGTACAATCATGGACAAAAGTCTGGAGACCAATTTGCAATTTGGCTCGTTTGCACATACGCCAGACGCGAATTGAACTTCACCTATTTTGGCCTCTCTTGTTCCCTGCACTCCACATACAATGTTGAAAACTAATACCTGCAATTTCTCCAAAGTTTCAATATTAGTATGATTAGTATTGTATTAGGTGGAATGGGAGAGCAACGCGTTTTTGAAAGGATAGCAGTCCTTTTTCAAACTTCACAGATAACTCGTTGCATTACATCAGTGTCCCCAAGCCTTTTTGTCCACCATTTTAGATGGGAAACTTTGTAATTCTCGTCCAACGAGTATTCTGAGGGCTTCTGCTACCCACGCAAAATATAATTTTAGTGCTATAGATAGTTATCTTGCTCCTTGTATTTAATGAAAACTTTTATTATGTGCTAGATTTTTAGACATGGTGACGCAACATTTTGGCAGTGTGGCTGCGAGCACGGTCAGAGGGTTTGGGGCAGAACAGTATCCACTTCTCTTAGTTGGTTTGAAAAATAGATCAGCGATGGAAATTTGTTCAGTTCTTCAAGGTACCTAGAAGTTCTCAAT
>JAHPZR010015440.1:80000-82500 GCA_019787425.1 Platygyra sinensis | reverse complement strand
CGGGGCCAGAGCATCGTTAACCCCCTACCCCCCCCCCCCCCCTCTGCCCCACAAAAAAGTAACCACTCTGGCCAATCAGAAACGCACGGTAATTAGTAATGCAATAAAACCTGCATGCAATTGGGCTTCATGTGGGCTTCATCAAAGTCGACGGTAATCAGTTACATTCTTTGTTTACGTGTACAATCGTGAATTATTTCTTTTTGTATCAGGTTCTGTTACCCTTGATGAACTCATGACGGGACTCATGAGCGCGCACGAGACATTTCAACAAGCAATGGACGTTGAAATTCGAGAAGAGGTAAGAGAAATACAGTAAGGTCGACCTCTCACACACGGCATATGACGACAGGAGCGTGCGAGATTCCTTAGCTGATGGTTTTTGCGTGAATTCTGGTGTGGTCCTCGATGTGGTTTTCTGGTCCAACTTTCTCTATAGAGGAGGCACATTCCACTAGGGACCATTCTAGCGATGTCTCAATTTATAATAGACCACTTTCGTATTCTTGGTACTGGGGCCCATTTCTCGAAGGTCCCTAAAAGTTTTCGCATCACATGAGGAAAGCCCGTAGTAAAATCTAAAACCTTATGACTTTAGAGCTGCTTTATCCACCAGTTCTTAATTTGAACAGAGATTTCCTTCGTACAAGAGGTTTCAGGCGTATGCACTTCTCTGTTTCTATAAACCGGTGAACTGCGATGCGGACGGGAAGAGTTTTCGGGGCTTTTGAGAAACGGGCTCCTGGACTAGAGTTAGTTTACAACTGAGGCTAATAGCTAGCCTGAATTTCAGCCTTTTTTTACTGCTCACTAAGTCACTCGAGGAGAGAGACTCAGACGTCTCTCTCCCCGAGTGACTTGGCAAACAGAGGAGGCGGCTGAAATTCAGGCTAGCTAATAGGGGGAGTCTTTTCAAATGCAAATTAAGTGATATTTATCTCTTTTTACTATGGTCTTCCCCTGTACAAGCCTCCATTGCAAGCTAGTTCCAGTCCAATACCGTTAATATGAATATGACGTAGTACGAGGTGTCATATTATTTGTGTGAATGTTGTCTCCAGGAAGAACGAGAAGCTAGGGAACTGGTGAAAAGAGAACAAGATGAAGCATACCAGGCCTCTCTCCGCCAAGATCGGGCTAAGGTGGGTGGTTTAAAATAATAATATTCCTTCAGAGTTGATATCGGAAGTCTTTTGCAGCTGAACAACGATCTTAATATCCTTTTAGAGGGTTACACGTCCCCAACAAAAATGTACTGTTTTATTTTTCATAAAGGCTGAAGAAAAACGAAGACAAGAAGAAGAAGAGTTTCGGTCCAAAAAACTTCATGAAGAGCAGGCTCTGCACGAGGCCCAGCTTAAAGAGGTATCTTGAGCTTTTCTGCTTGAGCAAAGTTCAGTTAGTACAACGAGTGTAAAGTTCCGGTAGTCCAAGCACACTTAGAACTATCCTTTATCCGTCACGCAACATTATTCTTTCATTGTGTGACAAGTGTGACAAAGATCGACCAATGCCTTATGTAGCCTGTGAACAAGTTCTCCAGTCGAAAATGGGGCGAAGGGAAATCTGGAAGATAGAGGATCCCATTCCTCCCACGGCCACTTAACTATTTGCCAGTTCCTTCCCGGCGCTTCCAGCCGCGGTCAGATCCCTCCAACCGGAGCCTGTACACAGGCTATCGATTGTGTTAATGATGATCTGATTTATTATTTTTTTAGAGCACACTGAGAGGAACCACGTTCTGGTTTCGGCTTGGTTTGATTTTAATCCCAGTTTCTTCCTTTCCAGGCTCAGAGGTTGTCACTTATGGATCACCTCCCTGCGGAACCCGGTTCCGAATGTACAGCTCCCGTGTCCAATCTCCGGTTTAGGTTGCCTAATGGCGATACTGTAGCAAGAAGATTCCTGGCGAGCAACCCGCTTCAGGTCTGATTTGTGAGATTTCATAGTGCATTAGTTTTTTTTGCGAGATATGGAATCTGATATGGCGATAAAACCAGTAACATTTTGGTGATATAACTAAGTCTTGCCCCCAGATCTCGCGCGTTTTGAGTCAATGATGATTGTATGCTTGATTTCCAGCCGCTGTTCGGGAAACGAGCCCGCGAGAGAGCGGCCAAAATCGAACCTGTAGTGATTGCTGCCATAAGGATCGTAGCTTCTGGGAATGAGATTAGATGAAAATTGTATTTTTTGGATAGCTTATTTCGTTTGGCTAATCTTACTATCGCGGAAACGAATTTTACTTTTCAATTGGATTTTGAGCCTGAAAAGTTCTGGGTGTACATATAGTGCAGCAATAAGCATTAGTGTACACCAGTCATCGAAGGTTGGATCAAAACAGTTTTCAAAACTTTCCTCCTAAGACTTACATTTTCATGAGTCATTGCGACCGATCTCTCAATCTTGCTCAATTCACGCCACAATCATGGTATCGGAAAAGCTGCGCAATCATTGAACATGTTGTTATCATTTTCATGACACAGTAGGTTACCATGTA
>JAHPZR010015440.1:75000-77500 GCA_019787425.1 Platygyra sinensis | reverse complement strand
AATTATCAAGTTCCACTCAAGCCCAAAGACTCGGTTTTCATGACTATAGTAAATATCCTAGAGAACTAAAGGAGCTACGTCACATTGTCACGTCTTCAAGTTCGTCGTCGTTTGCAATCCGTGTTAATCTTCTCCATCCTTAACCATCCTGTTCCTGTATGGTTTATTATTATCTAGTTGGTGTTTTTCTATCTTAGTGAACTGCTATTTCCAGGTTTTCTTCGATTTTAAGGTAATTTTGTACGTGACCAAACTAACTCAAAATTCCGTGACTGAGTAGCCTCTCAAGCATACGTTCTTGTGCATGTCACGCGTTCCGGAGGAACGCGTGACAAGCCTAAGAACGTCTGCGTGGGAGGCTAGTGACTTAGCTTCTTTGTAGGAATCTTGATGACACTTCCATAGTGTCCATTTTTAGTAGAGTGTAATGTATTAAAACTTGACGTGAAATTATTTTTTTCCTCGGTAGCTCTCTGCGTTGGATGCAACGGAGTCACTACAATCAGTTGGACTTTATCCTCAAGAAACAATTTTTGTTGAAGAGCGTTAGAAAGTTGAACTGAAGTATTCAATGTGAATCAGTTTTATTTCCATCAAATAACCTGTAATATAAAAAGCTGAAGTACGCAGATGGCTATCTCTCTGTTTGCCTCGTTCCCACATCTTGAAAAAAAAATGAAGAATGGAAGAAAAGAACGAAATAAAGAAACTACAAGAATTTTGGCTCATTCCCTCCATTAGCTGGGGTAAATTTTGGACCAGTGGAAACCCGTGTTGAACACTTAAGGGACCTGGAAATACTAATAGTTATGTTATAGCGATGAAGTCAACATTGGATTGAAAAGCCTATTAGTTAACTGGAAATTACTTGTTATAGTGACAAATTTTTAAATTAAATTATATTCAATGGAAGAAAGGTTTGAACGCAATTTTTAGCAATGGCATACTTGGTTAATATGTTAAGTCCCAAAGGCCATTTCCGAGTTGTATTTTGCCTCTCTGTCAAGACGAGTCGTCTTCGTGCGAAACCATTCATATGAAAGTGGTTCCCCCTACGGTTTCCTTTTCCTACAAACAAATTCATTTTCATACAAAATCTTTTGCACGAGGACTCGCTTTGGAACAGAGGCACAAGGTAACACGGCAATGGCTTATTACAAGCCTGCAGCGTACGTTTCGAAAACGCATCTCGCAAGGCCTCCAGATCATAAGCCCCTACCGAAACAAACCCGCACCGAAAAAGCCTTTTAAAAGAACAAAAAGAAAAAAAGAAAGGGCAGAAAGGTACCCAGAGGTTATTAACGGGATTTACGGTATTTGGAGTCCATCTTGGATTCATCCGTGAAGCCTGTTGACTGTGGTAAATCATGTAATAACTGCTCCTTTAAGAATTTCCCGGCAATTTTCTCTCCCAGCTTTCACCTGCAGAGTGGAAAGGACTTTAAGAACGTCCATTGTAGAGATGACCTTCGAGTTATCGTGACGCAATCAGTACTCTGCCAACAGGTCCATTTAGAATAGCTCAGTTTCGATATAGTTAAATTCAGTCTATAACAATAGACTTTAGCACGAGGCTGTGGGAAATAAACCACACAAACTCTGTAGTTATTTCCCAGAGCCCTGTGCTGAGGTTTCTTGTCTTAGACTGAATTTTAATATATCGAAATTAAACTATTGCTCCCGTTTGGAGAGTTCCTCGACCGTGCCCTGTTTTCTAACGCCCCCTTGCACGCAACACATGGTGTCTAATTCCAGTGAATGGCTAAGGGTTGGCATGGCATGACAGTACCTGACTTGGGTATGGGAAAGAACCGTCATTGTGTAAATTTATATCCAAGAAAACATCTCAGAATGAAGTAAAAAGCCTTTTTTTATCCAATGGCTCGAATACCAGCCGCTGTTCGGAAAAGGAAAATCGAGCCTATTGACTGGGAGGTGGCTTAGCAACGTCTGGGATCTGGTGTTTAATAGCGACCTTGACTTGTTCGCTTACACCGAGGCAGAACTCACATTTTCGACACAAATAAAACAGTAATTGTCATAAACCAGCCCTAGCCAATATTCTGACCACAACTCGGTTTGACTTAGCAAATAGAGGGAATTGCTATATACCGTAACACTTCGCGCGCCTCATTGATTTTTATGTAATTTTTCTGTGATAGGGAGATTTGCCCCAAGCCTAAACCCCAACCTTGAGCGGTCAGGGTAACCTTCCTTTTCTTTATTAAGGCGCTGGAGCCCAGCCTCATGCCTATGTCCCTCAGCCGCAGTAGAACTGCCGGCAGAAAGTTCAACAAATTTCATTTACGGCTGACAAGTTAGGGAGAGGGCTATGAATGTTAGATGGAGTTTGATTTGTTCCATCTTTCATTCTTATCAGAGGTGGATTTTGTTATTTGTTTGTGTGTGTTCTTTTGTTGTAAATTGCCCAGTTTTATCTCAGTGGGAAGTTTGTTTGTAGCAATCGCACTATTCAGCTTTAAGCAAAGAAATTTCTCGT
>JAHPZR010015440.1:52500-70000 GCA_019787425.1 Platygyra sinensis | reverse complement strand
GATCTTTTGTCATGCAAAGCAAGGCAAATCTGTGCGCTGGTGCACATCGAAGGCCAAGTTGGAATTAATTTGAGTGTCAAGCGTTTTTCTGCGGCACAGTATTACACAATGTCGACATCAACAGACGGTCTCAAGCTTGATCGGTTTTTAGATTTTTGAGGTTAGACAAAAGGAAATAGAGGTTCAAATTCGAAACAGTTGTTTGTTTTCACAGCCAAAGTATTCGGATTACATTTCCTGTGGAATTGTAGCTCAAAGCATAGCGCTTGATATGACGAGCTTGACACATTATATATATTGGAATGGCCTGTCGTTATCAGCTGATCTATTTTTCTTGGCGTTTGCTTTGCAGTTAACAGAGAATTCTTTGCGATTCGCATCACATTCATTCACAAGATCACGGAGAAGTGACCACTTAGCAGAGCCAGTACGTACTTTGTTGTTTGTCCTTGTTCTAGCCAGGTAGCTATTGTCCAGTGATAAAGAACATTTGTAAACTGTTTATGATTTTCATAATGCGTACTTTATTAATTATGTCCTCTCATCTTGGCGATTTCGTTTTCATTACATTATGTTTACTTAATGATTTGGTCTCCCATCGGAGTATTGCTTGATAATTATCCGCTCTATATACCGTCCAGTGTGTCAACTTGTTTAGTTCTATCTCGCATACGCGCATAGGGCGCGCAAACTATCAGGCACAATAGTCACTGGAAATAATACAAATTACACTTGCTCTTACAGCCAAAGGTGAACGTCATTTGAAATGATCTCCAGAATTTTCAAACGAATTATTGCTTTAATATTGCTTTTTTAATTAATCTCTAGGTTCTTTGTGCGCGCAATCTTTTGTGCTGGTATGCAATGTATTTGAATAATATTCAGATCCTGTTGGAATACAGCAATAATGTATTGTTTCGCAGTTCAATTTTCGAACATGAATTTCGTCTTAAGTAGTTAACTTCGCACAATTCCTTTCTTCGCATCGCATATATTCAGTACAGAGCGAAGACCGACATCGTTTGAATCTGTTAGATCGAGGTAGCCTCGCGTGAGTCATAAGATGAAAATATGTACATACGTGCTAATATGTCGTGTAGAGATCGTACTCTCTGTTTATGTTGTCAATCAAGGCATCGACGTTATTTCGTGCAAGCCTGTACGTTTTAGAAACTGTGGCTTTCTGCTGTAATTAATCACAATTCAGTAGTCGTTTGGAACGTAGTAAGCGTATTGTACTGTAATAGATGTACATCTTTCAGATGAAATATTGCGTTACATCCTCTTATTTTATGCACCCCCACGTGAACCGAATTGATGTCAAAGAATGTTTACTATAGTAAGGAGTGGATATAGACCATGAACAGACATAATACATAGCACAGTCTAAAGATAAAGAAAGAACAGTATTCTTAGCACATCAGACATCATGGCATAATCAGTACAGTGTAACCATATCTTCTGCCTGCATTCATCGATTGAAAGCTCTCGAATTTCTTTCAAACGGATGTGATCTGTGATCGACTCGGAGGATTTCAGAACATTTTAGAGCTCAGGACGTTGGCGCAAATAACGCAAATTGTGGCTAACTGTGAGTTTAAACCATAGACATAATATTTAACATAAGTAGTTGTTGCTTTGGATTTCAATCCTGTGAAATTCAACGGCGATAAATGCTGCTATTTGGCCGCTTTAATTAATTTGTATCGTGCAGTCTTCTCGCCTGACTAGTAATTGCGTACAGCTGTTCACCAGTCAACAGGATTCTATTTTCAATTAGCTTTTGATCCATAGAAACCGAGAAATTGTACCTTCTTGTATAGTTGTTGTAATATTCTCACTAACGACGTTTGCTATATTTCATGAACAGATACGAGGCAGGATGTTGATTTAATGGAATTTTCTGACATTCTGAAATGTCACTATTTTAATAACGCCTTTCCTGTATAGGAAAAGCAATCTTAATTACAGGGGTACTGGGTCAAGCAGAAGGGTTGTCTTGACAAAAGTTTTTCCTTCAAAGTTCTCAGACTTGCCAAATAAAAAAAGTACCTACAGGAAACCCATATGGGATTTTCTTTACATATTAGAGTCTAAATCTGGCATTTAGACATCTAAAATAACAGTTATCTCATTACATAATTTTATTTGCTATGCAGGTTTTTTTTTCAGACAATTATGACAATTTATGGCCCTTATATGAACTCTATTAAATCATAACTTTTATCAGTTCCTTGAAATTGATGAATAGAATTTGCCTGCTATATTGCTGTTTCTTTGGTGTATGAATAACATCTTTATCTTGCAGTTAATATAACTGTGTTCCTACTTGGCTACAGTGGTCTAATGCTGTGTGCATAAAAAGAAAGAATAAAATGGTCTAAATAATCTCGTAGGGCTCATGCTTTAGATTCTTGCACTTTATTTAGATTTCCACAGAACATTCGAGCAATAATGCCAAAAATAAAGTTACCAAAAACCTCATAGCATTGTAATATTCTGAATACCAGTAAAAGTACGAAGAACTTATCAAGTATTGGCCATTATGCTTCACGCACCTCTGCTGTTGTTTTGGCTTTCACAAGAGCGAGGCGTCAATTGTTTTTGGGTTCTATTCTGACGGCAAACAAAAGCCTCAGAATTTTCAACATCACATAAATGGCCACCAAGAGATGGCAGCGTGCAGTGCTTAATGGGATATACTGGGTCTTGATTAACTTGAAGTTATCCATATTTCAATTAAAATGGACTTTTTAATAGTCAAAAACACAATGACACATGCATTAAGCATTCTTCAAAGTTTGACATTAATTTTCTGGAGAATGCTAGGGGATTTAATCATGTGATGAGCTGCTTTAAATAGTATTCAGAAAGTTACTGTTATCCTACTATGGGTAGATTTTTGGAAAATATTTTTTTTGCACTAATATTGCTTGAATTTTTAGCGGAATCCGTCTTTTAATTAAATGTACATTATTGAAAGTGAGCCATAGATGTCTTCTTCCATAGAAGAGAGTGCAAATTGAGTCCACCTTGTCATTATTCATGAAGTAAGAGTATTCAAAATTAACTGCCTGAATTATAATATTGTATGGTAACTGTACTTTATACATCAGTGTTAAGAAAGACATACTTTTTGTTGTGCTCAGGCAATATCCACAAAAAAGGGAAAAAGTCAACCAAGAGGAAGTTAGAACATTTGTTATTCATGTCAAACACAAGCATGAGCATGACTTTCATTCAGTGACCTGTATACAACACGTGAAATTGACAAACTTAATGCTAATTACTACCGAACCTCACTCAAGTGATCAAAGTCCGTACATGGCTGAAAGATTTACAATGCATTTAAAACAAAGGAATTTGCATAGTTGGTGGATGTACATTGTGGCATCAAAAAGTATTCCGTTACACAGTAGTACTTCAAAAATGACTTTATAGGCCATCTAAAATAATTATTTTGTCAATACTTGACGTAATTAAATGAACAACACAAAAAGCACTTGGAACCCAACAGAAGAGCTAATTCTTGGAATTACTGAATTGAACACGTAATAAAAATAATTAATAATGTTCTCTTGAATAGTTAACCCTTTTATTTTGTTTTCAGTTGTTTTAAGTAAGGCAATGTCAAGTGTTATATCCTCTTACATGTTAATTACTCTTTTGCCAATTACAGGACATTCATGGTGTTGAAGGAGAGAGACTGTAAACTTCTCGGTTGCTATAATTAATGGCAACGTCAAAGCCATTCTACCTCAAGGGTGGGCCTAACAGATCAAGGCCTTCATCACTAAGTTCTGATCCTGAGGAAAGTTCCTTCTCTCTGCATGGTATCCAAGCTTATGAACTCGAACTGGAGAGTGTGTCTGACAGCGATGGCAGTAGCTGCAAGAACATGGCAGACATTAATGGCAGTCCCTGCTCCTCGACACCTAGAAGTCTTTCCCCACTCAGCTCCCTGAGTAGTGGAGATGGTCACCACACTACCAGCCGGGTATTTGATTTTCCGAGTGAACCCTTCAGTGTTCCTCGATACATCAATGTGTGCTCTCCTGTTTTGAGACCAAGTACCTCCCTCTTGGAAGTGTCAATTGCTAGCTTACCACCAGAGTCAGAATTGAAGCAGTCACTTGTGAAAATCCGTGAACAGATGGCTTTGAGTCTTGCACGGCTGAAAGAGTTAGAGGAACAGGTGCGCAATGTGCCAACTTTGCAAGTTCGCATATCGGTACTCCAAGAAGAGAAAAGGCAACTTATTAAGCAGCTGCAGTCCAAAGGTTCTCGAAAGAGAAGCCGATCCCTGGGACCTTCATCGGGTGACTACTCAGTATACAATGGGCATTCCAAGGGATCAAAGAGTGACACTGAAAATGATGGTGAAGATGACTATACTCTCATCAAGAAAAGACTCAGAGTCAAATTGAATTCTGTTGCAGTTGGAGATTACTCAGTAAACGACCCTTGCATTTGTTGTACTACAACAACTCAACCAAACAAAAAGACCTCTGTGAAGTCTGTTTGTGTGGGTACAGAAACTTTAATTGAAGGAAATAGTGTGTCACCAACAAGACAAGTTGGCAAAAAGCCAATGAAGCAAAAAGTGCAAACAAGATCAATTGGTGTTGGAATGATGAGGTCTTTCACGAGAGATATAGGAGTTGGGGAAGGAAAACCACTAATCTACATAGAAAACCGTGGAACTCAAGCTTCAGCAGAAATGGTGGATTCTGGCTCTGATGCTCCTTCTGTTGCTGTTACTAAGGATGCAGCTGTTATGGTGCAACCTGACTTGCGCTCAAAAGGAGTCACTGCAGATTTTCAAAGCTCAGGCCACAATAGCCTTCATGAGGGAGCAAAAGTAGAGACATCACAACCAAAAGTTAACATGGGAGTTCAGACAGGTGGAGGTTTAGGGGTCTCATTGGTTTCAATTGGTGTGGGTATTTGCACCACTGATGATGAACCAGCATGCAGAAGATGTTCAAACAGAAAATCTCGAGCCATTGTAAAAAGTGTGGATGAAATCATGGCCAATCGTATTGACATCCCACTCTGCAAATCTGTTGGCGTCGGTGACATGAGTCTTGAAGATAACTATCTTTGCGATCGTTGCAGCAATCTTGAAACAAGAACTGTTGGTGTTGGGGAAAAGATTGAGTTACGAAATGTTGCTCTTGGAGATTTCAGTGTTTCTGAGGACTACCTCTGTGATCGGTGCAGTAAGGTAAAGACAAGAGCAGTGGGCTGTGGTACTGATCCAAGTTTTACTAAGGACACTGGTTCTGGAGAGGACAAAATCAATGATAAGATATTTTGCGACCACTGTTCAAATTTACAAACAGCATCGATTGGAACAGGTGATTTTAGATTGGAGGATGACATTTTTGTTTGTAAACTTTGCAGCTCCAATACAGAAAATATGACAGAGACCCCTGTGACTGCAGATGAGTTAGTAGAATTAGAATCATCTGTTCCTAGCAGCCATCTTACAGCTCACAGTGTAGAGAGGAAGATGCCTGTAAGAAGTAAGACCTTTGAAAAAGAGACATGTACTACACGCACAATTGGTGTCGGTAGCTGTGGTGTCATGGATTCTTTCTGTACTAAATGTGACAATTTGCAGACCAGATCTATTGGGGTTGGCAATGGTAATGTTTCAGTTGATGTCATTTGTGACAGATGCTCCCATAAGAAAACAAAGTCTGTTGGAATAAGCACTGACATCATAGAAACAAGGACACTTGGTGTCAGTGAGTGTTGCATAACAGATAACTATTGCGACAGATGCATGAACATCAGGACTCAGACTGTTGCCGTTGGAGACTGCTGTGTGACGGACAGCTACTGCGAACGTTGTTTTAATGTCCAGATGCATTCCATTGGTGTTGGAGACTTTGATGTTAACATTGACGATAACCCACCAGTTATACAAGCTAACCTTGTTTCTGTTGATAACAATACCAGATTTGACTCGAACATGAACTTGAAAACTCATGGGACTATTACCGGTCAAAACATAGTTAGACACATACAGTCTAAGCAACACAGTATTTATTCTAATGATGATGTTAGAAAGGCACATATGCACAGCAAAGAGAATGAACTTAATGAATCTGATGGAAGCATCGACAATGATAACCCCAGCAGTGACAGTGCAAGTCAAACCAGTGAAGTCATGGATACCGCTCAGTCTTCAGAACGTATTAGGTATGGATCCTTCATAAAGCTATAATATACAACAATCTATTTGTGAAGTTTTTTGTTATAAGATCCTTAGACTTGTTCTTGTATGTACATGTACTTTGAATTCACTCTGAGTGCATATGTGCATATATTCTGTATAATTCAGATGCCTATACATCCATATAAGACAGGTTATTGCCACTATGAGTGTTTCTTTTTTTACAAAGCTATATGCAGCATTACAAAAAGTGAAGTTTTCTGTAAATATGCAAAAAAATTTATTAATCATTATTGATGAATTTCTCATTAAATACCAATGAAAATAAGAGAATTTCCTGAGTTCTATTTAACAATTAGACTACGAGACCGAGTTTTCTACGAGCAGATAGTCAACGAGGCGCAGCCGAGTTGACTATCGCTCGTAGAAAACTCGGTCTTGTAGTCTAATTGTTTTAGTATAAATTTACCGTAGTCTCATTGCATAAAAAGAAAAAAAAGTCAAATATCGGTTAGAAAAAAACTGTTTTATTATGTTACATCAGGTTCAAACGTGACACGCGATGTGCACTGATGCGTAACTGTTGACTATCAGCAGATAGTCGACGGTAATATAGCCAATCAAATTCACGGATTCACAATAGACTACGGTAAATGTATACTAATAAGAATTATTAATCACTTATGAATATAGTTTTCCTCTTTGTTTTGACAATTGCCCCAGTTGCTCATGATACTGTGGTTGTGAAAAAGGTCCATTTGCCTGTGTTTTGCAGTGATGTAAAAATAGCTGAAATGTATTGGAACATAAAGGATGAGAGCTTATGTATGCAAGCCATTAATAAAGCATTAGTCCTATCATAATTGAATATTATCTGGCCATTTGAGAGTAACATCTAGGTTAAATAAGATTTTTTTTTTTGAGGTGACTTTTTTGTAAAAAGAAATAAGTTCCTGCCATTGAACTATTGGAATAAAATGAGTCACTATATGCTTTGTTTTACTGTGATTACACTGTTGTCACAAGTGAGGAAGCATGCTCTTACCTTCACTTCGACACTTTCAAAACTGCTAATCATGCCTTCACATTTTCATTTCCTGTATCACTTATCTTCTCTCTCATCAGTCTTAAGTTAATGAACACTTTTAATTCCTAATGCTAATCCACTTGAAGTGCAATATTGATATCCTCAAATAATCAAAATACTGAGCATGTTTATATCCCTTGGGTGGTTGAAAGTTCATTACAGTAATAAAAAGATTGATCGAATACCTTGTTAGCATGCTTTTCATGATGGCATCACACTGAGTTCTACTCATCTTTTTGTTTCTAAGTACCCTACAGCAGATATAAGTTGCTTATGCTTCCTAATACCTGATATTGGAACTTAAATTATATTTCTGAAGAGGTATCTTTTTTAATCTACTTATTGACACATCAAAAGGGGAGTGACATTTTCCTTGAATGACTATCTGCTAACCCCCTCTCTTATTCTTAAGTCCAAGACTCCCTTCTGTATCAGCTTCTCTGCCTGTTGCAATACACCCCCTTTTGTTTGCAAAGCTCTCCCTACCCTCTCCTCTCCCCATACATTTGTGACCTGCAAAATTTCTTATCTCCTATTAATCCTACAATAAGCTACCCAACATGTCAGATCCAATATAGTAATCTTAATCATCTAGAACCTAATGAAATAACTTCAACTATCAATGGATTTTGGGTATTCTTCTTTTTCTGTTATACATGTGCTAACTATTGAAGACTTATGTAAAGATTGTCTTTTTTGCAGAATTACTGATGAAGTTGTTGTGGCATGCAAACTCTTGAATGGCCATCTTTACAAAGGAAAAGAGATTGGAAGGGAACAGATGGTATTGTATCTACAATCATGGACAGAATAAAATGAGACGATTATCCCCCATTCCCCCAAAGCAATGATGAAGGCGCGAAGTTGCATGCAGAAAATACGTCATTTTGGCATCATTGAAATGGGGGGAAGGGGTGGTTCAGATTTCTCATTTATTTTGTCCAAGATTGTAGTTTTGTTTCATCTTCTTTTCATTGTCCACTAAATGGACTTTACATCCACTTTCAGGGAAGTAACAAAGGACTGGGTTTACCATCAGAATTAAATTTTGCAAGAGTAAAACTGACTTACAAGAAAACTTTTGCTCTATACATAAACTTTGATTTGTGAACTCAAATGTACAAGTCTACCTACATCAATTAAGACTTGAAGCGCACCTGACCCCAAAACATTTTTTCGCTTAAATAAATCTTTGCACCTGTTCGAAGCGCACCCCACCTTTTTAAACTAAATCTTGACTTAAAATATATGCTGTAAAAGTTAGAAATCTTGCCATCACCTGTTGCACGACTGAGCTAGTAAGGGGCATGGGTCTATTCCTGGGTTGACGTCACGGACTGATTTGCATCATATTAAGTCTTTGTAAACATACATGCAAAGAAACTTGTGACGTCAACCCAGGAATAGTCCCATACTCCTTTCTTGCTGGGTCGTGGAACAGATGATGGCCAGATTTCTTAACTTCTACAGCCTGTGAAAAGTCAAGATTAGGGCTAAAAATGGAAAAAAAGGTTCAATGCGTTTCAAACAGGTGCAAAGGGTTATTTAAGCGAAAAAAATATTTTTGGGTTAGGTGCACTTTAATATTTGGTGTATAAGTTGACAAAATTAGCATTGTTATTACAGTGATTTTACTCAATCTGTGAATAATTCCAGGGTAATAGCAAGCTTATTAAGTAAGCGCTATTCTTATCCAAACGTTTTGTTTTCTTTGTTCAAGGCCAGCTGACTGTGTAATAAAATGAGAAGTGCTTGTTTGGAAGGAAAACGTTAACACTTTGTGGCTTATTCAGTTAATAAGCTTGTGCGTTTAAGTTAAAATGTCATTTCTTTTTTTGTAAAAAAAAAAAGTCTAAGCCGCTTAGTGGGCTCCAAGATAACTCAAAAATCTGCGAGAATTTAAGCCTACTGATAAAAAGGTCAAGAAACGATTTTGTTTTTGTACTTTGAAAACTCAGCTGACAGCTAACCGTTTGGAATTAGCTCCCTTCAAGCATGGAAGTAGTTCTCGTTCGTTCCTTCGTTCTTGTTTTGCCTCTTAGGGCAGCAGATAACTTTGTGCAAAAATTAACGTAGGGATCAGTCAGTCATGACAAGACGGAAAACGCGTACACTGTAAGTACCTACCGATGTCCCATACAAAGCCTTAGAAAACTTTTCTAAGGCTTTGTATGGGACAACGGGAGGTACTTACAGTGCACAAGTTTTCCGTACTTTCATGCTTTTCTCTGTAATAACGCATGCTCAGTAGCCGCATGCAAAGCTGCATGCGAGAAAAAAGAAGGGAAAACCTATCAGATTCCATTCCCTCTACTTTTTTCAATTACATTTTTAAAAGTTGTAATAATTTATTAACCCTTTTTTGGCCCAGATACAAATATTTGGTTATTTTTGGAGATATTTTAGAAACTTCCTGAATATTTTGAAAGATTCTAGGTATTTATAAAAAAAATGTTAGCTTAGGGATATTTAGAATTTTTGTTGAGAAAACACCTAGTTTCTTGGGGTTAAAGTTGTTTTGCTCGATTCAGCAGTAATATGGTTAAACTGTCGGTAAATGAATGATGTGTCCTGCGTTTGTTATGGCGTGAATACAGTGTGACAAATATGAGGAAACTGAATGATAACTCCACAGTAATCGACATTTCTTTTCCCGCCCAGTCAAAATTGTATTGTTCGGTACAATATACAACAGAAAGAACTCGAAGTAAATGAAAAATGTGGGATATTTAGTGGTTTATGTGGGTTATCTTGATTTTTTTTTTCGGATTAAAATTCCGGAAAGAGGTTTGTAGGTTTTGAACGTCGCACTCGATGTCACTCATTGTCCAGTCCGAAGGCCCCAAAATCCGGATATACTTGTATTGAGATGAAACGAGCGCAATGCTCGTTGAGCTGAAACGACGCAAGAAGGAAACTAATAACGAAACTAGGATTGTATTGAATGTACCGCTTCAGGATACTGAGCATTACAGCACTTTTGTTCACTTCACGGAATGTTTATTCAGGCAAATGTGCTTATTTTCAACACAAAAACTAGCGAAATTAATGAACATCGTCGGATGCATTGTGTATTTTTTTGTTGAAAATATTTCCTCAAGCCTTAAATGTGTTTATTTAGCCAGTATGGTTGGCTTGATGCAGCCCAGGTTACAGATAACCTGCGATTCCTTCCCCGGGATGAGACAGTGGAAAATCCAGACCTTGAGCTAGGGCGGGGGGGGGGGGGGGGGAAGGGGGGTGTTTGCTTGCCCTGCCTGCGTTTTTTTTTTTCTAATAATGGAGGCCCCCCTGGCCCCTCCCGAAGATCCGCTAATGTGAGATGTAGAGATGGAGGGTATGATCGCAGGACAGTCCAGGCTGTGATCATTTCATTTTTCTCTTAATTCTTCGAGAAGAAGTAACAGTTTTCTTCTTTTTTTTTTTAGATTTCGTGTATGAGTACTGTGGAAAACAACTGGTTTCGTTGCGTTAGCGCAAGAGACTGTGACCCAGAGATAGTCAAAGGCCTCCTGAAAATATTCAAGAATCAAATTCACATGCTTTTGGAGACTATCATCAATCTAGTGGACAGCAATGTAAGTGAATTTAATTTCTCTATCAAGCAAACATGGCTCATGAACAAAGGGCGCAAGGGTTGACTCCAAAAGAGTCGCACGGCCATGATTTGTTACACAGATAAGTGAAATGAGAAAATCTTCTGGTTGGATGGAAGTGGGGCGGGGTTAGCAGAATTAGGGAGGGGGGCTGCCCTCCTCCGCAACCTTAACAAAGGTCGTCACGCACTACCCTAATAACGACTGGGCGCAGTTTCGTTCCCAGGGTCTCTCGAGGTTGGACTGGGCGGGTGGTGGGCGGAGGCGAGGCCAGGGTTGAAATACGTATTTATCCTTGAATGGCGGCGCATAAATAACGAGTGAACTTAATAGAGAAACACGTTAGCCAAGAAATAGAAACCCTTTTCCGTGTTTCCTTCGAGTGCACGTCTGGAAGAACGAGAAATGCTGTCGGAACACGAGCCGATAGGCGAGTGTTTACACAGCTTCAGAAAACAGCCCAAAGAAAACAGCAACCAATGAACGTGACTACGGCAACTTTTGTGTGTTTCTATCGAGTTGCAGTAGCATCATGACTTTCAGTGCGTGTATTTTGTTTATAAGCTATTTTCTAAAACAGTTTGTATATTTGAGTTTGTATATTTGGGTATATTTGCCTGACATTAGGTAACGCTTCCCGGTGACAAGCGTTACATATAAAATAGTAAAAGGTAAAAACTGTTAGAATGTTTGACTAAACGTTTTCGATCTTGCGATCATCTTCAGAGTGACTCTGAAGATGATCGCAAGATCGAAAACGTTTAGTCAAACATTTTAACAGTTTTTACCTTTTACTATTTTATAACCTTACCGGCGAAATGTACATATATAAGCGTTACATAGTTCACTGATCTCGTCATGGTCTTGTCTTGCAGGGAAACAATGCGCTGCATTACGCAGTTTCCTTTAGAAACTGGAAACTGGTCGATGTGTTGCTGGGCACAGGACTAATGAACTTAAACTTGCCAAACAAGGTATCTTTTGGCATACCAACATTGTTGTTTTTTTTCCACCATTTAGTAACAACGTCGACATGGTTTAAGTATGGAAATACCCAGTAAAATAACTCTTGTTTAAGCTGTATGCGTTTAGGTTATATTCGCAGTACAAAACTGGACGCCATATACACCTAATTGCAATAACGTTGTCACATAAAAAAAGCAAAAAGCAAAAAGCCAAATAGGAATTAATAAAGGAAATTTAAATTTTCATTGTTCTTAGATACTGTGTATGAATGAAAACTACAAATTTTTATTCCTGCCCTTCATTTACATTATATTTTTCATTCATCTACAGTATCTGAGAACAATGTAAATTTTAATTTCCCTTATTAATTCCTATTTGGCTTGTTGCTTTTTGCTTTTTACTATGGCAACGTTATTGCAATTAGGTGTATATGAAAAAGGGAAAAAGAAAAAAAGTTGTCCAAGATCGTGAGCTGTAGACTATGTTTCTTGGTCTTAATTAATCTTGTTCCTTTTGGGTCTATTATTCGCGATCCTTCATTTTTTTTTTTTTTACCCTAATGTCTATGACAAGAAATGTATCGCTGAGACGTTGGTTTCTTTCAGTACGGGATGATATTCAACATTGATTAAAAACGCTGGGACTGCGGAGACCATTTGAAATTGGTAGGGCTACAAATCCGGACAAGAGTGGTCTGGTCTGGAGTGACAGTTGCGCTTTAGTTAAAAAAAAAAACACGTCACAAAAGGTATGAACGTGACGTGAATAATCTCAGCGCCATGGCTAAGCTTTGTGAGTGGCATGCAAGCGTTAGGGGGTCACTGTTCCGTCGTTTTGTTACTTTCAAGTGGTGATTTTCATAAATTATCCATGTCATTGGATCCCTAAAATACATCCAAGCAAAAATGCGATAGGGCTATAGCTCTACCTCCCCTTCCCCACCCCCCTTCTCCGCGGTCCCTGAAACGATGGTAGTTAAAGGAATAATCAATTTTCAAAGCGTTTCCTTATAGTTCGGAAATTTCATTTTTGTCTGTCCTGGTATAATGGTAGATTGAATGATAACACTTGGAATAATTATAGGCTGGATATACGCCGATAATGATGGCGGCTCTAGCTGGAGTCGTGAAGGAAGATGACAAGGACATTGCCAGAAAAATGTTTAGAGCAGGAGACATCAACAAGCAAGTTGATGAAGTAAGTAAACGAAGACTATAATGGCACACGGATGGAGAGGAGTTACTCCCAGAAAAATTGGGTGGAAGGGTGTGATCCGGATCCCAAAACATTACCCTTTTTAAGACCAAAATCTGCGATTTTCCCTACCCTATTTATGACCTCATCAATTTTTGATACCCTATTTATGAGCTGACCCTTTAATCAAAACTCTGCTTCAGACCTGATGTTTGTTGATGGTCTCATCGATGATGACGAAAAGTAGTCATAGTAATAGTTATAGTGGAAAGGTGCCCAGACTATATAACACCGGGAACTACGTGCCCTACTCTTTTCGACAAGTGTGTGGAATCTTTAACGTCCCCTGCTAACCATGCAACACTGAAGATGCAGGAAACGGGGCCTACGGTTTATAGTCGTTATCCGAGAAGACTAAGACCATTTGCAGATATAATTACAAAGGCAGCACATTCTCCTCAGTTGTTTTAGGACCCTGAGCGTTGGTCCGGTCTGGGGCTCGAACCCTCGACCTCCCGCACAGCACTGAGACTGGCTTTCTACCAACTGAGCTACTTATCCCATTCAAGACTGGAGAGCAAACATTTGAGAACAAAATGTTCAAAATCGATAGCCTGTTTCTAGCCAAAACAGCTAAAAAAAACATACCCTTCGGAGCTACACATACCTAAATAGCCCATGTAAGGGAGTACCTTCTTTCTTACCTACTGTAATGAGAAAATCTGTCGACTTCTTCATTGAAAGTTTGTAAAACATCAGTAACGATAAGTGTTGATTGCTTCCACGTTTCCCTTAATTTTATCAGACTGGTCAAAGTCCACTAATGTTGGCTGTCAGCCGGGGGAGAATGGAAATGGTCGAGCTTACTTTGGAGGCTGGAGCCGATATCAACGCAACAGATGAAGTAAGACAAAAAAATCTCGTATTTTTGAAATCTCAATTTAGTTCGCATTCTCTTTAACCTACTTCCTAGTATCATTCCATTCACTGGAGCCCTCGCACTTTTAAGGTGATTACTCAGAAGTAAAAGTTGCCGAGCAATTGCTTTGAAAATTTCCGTGAACGTTCCCTATCTAGCGCTTTTTAGAGTTGTGATGGGCCAATCTTATCACAGTTATTCCTTTCCACGCGCGTTATTTCATCTGTTAATTACTTCACGTTACATTTTGCGGTAGTTGAAAGCACATTAAAGTTCTTAAAATTAGTATTTAATAAAAACCCTGTGCTCAGAATGGGTTCAAATTTTAAGAGTTCAATTTACCTTGCCCGCCCCTTCACCAACTTGCCTTACTTTCCTGTCGGTTTTGTACAGATTTTTGTTTTGTTTTTGATTTTGTGTATCGTAGATTAGCTTTTTGTTTTTGCTTGTTAAGTTTTGCATGCAGCACTCATACCGTGTTTTGCCTTCTTATAGGATGGCTCAACAGCGCTGATGTGCGCATGCGAACATGGTCATCTAAACATTGCTAAGCGACTACTGCTGGAGCCTCACTGTGATGCATCCATTGAGGACAATGTAAGTTTCAGTGACGCGACATTTTCAAGACGCTTTGTGAGTCAAAGTTACTTATCGTATTGTGACAGAGAGGAAGTTTTCTTCAACCGATGGCCATCTTGGATTACAACAAAACTAGCAAAGTCGCTAGCTTTTTTTTTCTTTTGTTGTTTCTGTTATTGTGTTTTTTGTGAGTTTGTTTTAAAAGGGGAAAGTAAAACACCGCTCGAAATTAAATAAACAAATTGACAACAAAAGTTCTTAAGGGGCCCTTAGCATGATCCGGTCACATGGTATGGAATAAATTATGCTGGGACGCAAATAACGCAGTGGGACTTCCAAAACAGAGAAACTCGTACCAGTCCAGCCCAACTCTCTGTTGGTTTGAAAGTCCCTCTGTATAACTCGCGTCCCAGCATAATTTTTTCCGCATCATGTGACCGGATCGCGCAAAAGGCCTATTATAATGAAAAAAATCAACTTCATGTTGATGCCCTTTGGGTCTGTAATACGGAATTATTGTCAAATTATGCGTGATCCTGGTGTTGTGTTTGAATTTAGTCATTAAAAAGACATTTTATACCTAGGAAGTGAATGTAACCAATTTAACCTTCAGTTTTTCTGGCTACAACCCTGTCTTTGTCTTGACATAGCCTCTTTGAAGTCCGCTAAAACTGACATCTACAACAGGTAGCCCCAGCTAGGGTTCATAATTACACTTGGAAGGAGTCTGCAAAGCTCAACCAGATGTTACGGCCTGGAACATCTATTCAATGAACTTTTCCTACGCTTAATGACAAACGTCTTTTTAGTTATTTACCTATGTATCGTTATTTGTTATTATTTTATAACAGGAGGGAAGTACTGCTCTGTCCATTGCCATGCAGAGGAACTTCAAAGACTTAGCTCTTCTGATATACGGAAATGTTAGCTTTGACCCCATTGGGAAACCAAGGAAGGTACGTAACCAATGCAAATTTTCCAGCATGTTGAAAAAATGTTGCGAACAAAGCTTGTTTTTTGAAACTTTGGTCCTTGAGGGTTCCAGATGATTTCTGACGAATGAACTTTTGAGTACCTCTGATTGTAAATAATAATAAGTGTGTCTTCGCAGGCGTCGATATTTGTGACGTCACGTAACGTTTTTCGGCGTGACGAACCACGGAGGAGAGTAACTCATAAAAGCAACGTAACGTGGGTGGAGGGAGGTAGGGGAGTAGAGGGAGCCAACCTGTGTATCTCTAATATGCATTCATGTCTTGCGTGAAACTACAGTCAAACCCTCCGCCTCTTTGGAGGTGCCTTTTATGTGGATGTAGAGGTGAAATACGACACCTGTTGTTTTTTCGGGGGGGGGAGGGGGATATTCAACACGATCAGAAATAATCAGTAAAACAGAAACCAAACAAAAACAGACTAACAACGCGCGGTATGGATTGCATTGCGTGACCATTTACAGCTGATAAAAAGTGGGGTTTTGTATACACTGTTCGTCAGTCGTTGGTTAAGTGGCCGTTGTCAAGAAGTAAGAGGCTGATATAGCAACAGGACGGGAACGTCAGATGACTACTGGAGGGCGCGTGGAATAGCCTGGATCTGTTCTAATTTGACCATATTTGTTCTGCGCGCGCAGTCGTCAAGTGACGTTTCCGTTTTCTTGCTAAAACGGCGCATTTTGGCAGCTAGGACGCGCTTTAGTGGCCGTGGCGTTGCCGTTGTGGTGAGGTTAAAACAAGAGTGGGCCGTCCGCTTAAAGGAAAAGTGGCCGTTTTTGGGAGGTGCCTTGATGATGGTTCCACTGTAAATCAATTTGACATTCTCTCCCTTTTTTTTAGAAAATTGCTGGTCTTCCCTGTAAAGCGTCGTAAACATATGGCTGTGTACATATGGCGCGATGTTCGTCTCCACTTTGTCACGCCAGAAATGTCCATGGAACTCGTTTCTGATGTGTCCAGTGTGCCAGATGTGCCTGAGCTGTTAAACGTAACATATATCTGAATACAATGAAGTTAGAAACGCGAAATATGGCAGATACAGAAATACCTCTTCCTCTGTTAGCGTCTAGTAGCATGCTTGTGGGAAGAACTCAAGATTGAGTCAGGGGGATTTACTATAGACTATGACAAAGTCGTGTAATCTCTGAAGGTTCTTGAGGGACCAATTTATATTTTTTGATAACGTATTTAAGGGTTTGTGTGTGCTCCAGGTTTCTGTGGACCGTTGTCTTTTGTCGGTAAAAGTAAATTTTGAAACTATATAATATTTTATTTTTTTTATAAAAGAGACATCTTTTGTTGGAGTGTTCTGTTTTTAAAGGAAAGCGTGTGTGTGTATTTAACAAGAAAACCACAATAAGCCTAGCTAATTGTGTATTTTATAAATGGCTGTAAAAATGTGCATTGTAGGTTATTTATATCGCTGGGCGGATCGAAAAGTACGCGTGCAGCGGTCAGTTGCGATTATTACATTGTCATATGGTATCCGCCGTGTAAATGTTAGAAACTTGATGTCATTTTTTGAGTCTGAATAGTGTCGTTTTTACAATTCCTGTGACATTGTCAAGCTTTTGTTTTTAGCGTGCCGGTTAATGTGGGAACATAAAATTGGCAGAAGCGGGTTCGATTTCGATTGCCATTTCCAGCAGCTCAACACGTGACTGCTGCCTTTTTTGAATAAAATTATCTGACATTAATTTGTAGAGATTCACATGGGTGAATCAGTTCTTTGATCATTATGTCTTAATATTTGTAAAACACTATACATATTTAGTAAATTCTCAGCTCCGACTATTGTATTTCTAGCTTTTTGATTGGCTAAAAAACTCCGACTATGAGCCAATAGTCGGAGGTTTACGTCATATGGAAAATAGTGCGCCATATTTAAAATTTTTGGCTTTGTAAAATTGTGGAAATAAAAATCGGCGGCAAAACCCGGTTTGAGAATTTACTAAAACAATTATTCCATTCGCCCTTGTTGGA
>JAHPZR010015440.1:40000-47500 GCA_019787425.1 Platygyra sinensis | reverse complement strand
AAACGTGCATGCGGCGTTATCGGGGGTCAGCAGGAACGGGGGGCCGGGGCGTTACTGCAAAATACCGCTTCTGAAATGTGTCCCTGTTTCGCGGATATCTTCGTTAACGGTCTAACCTAGTCCTCTGAGAATATTTTCTAGTCCTAATTGAGTGATTTGTATGATGTCGAACAGGTTATTCGAATTACATGGAGTAGTCTACAAAATCTAGCCTAGAATTGAGTCCTAGAACGTTCGCATTGCGTATATTTAACGTTAAGGACATCACTAAAGTCGCTTACAGCTTTCGATCGAGTTCAATTCAGACTGCCTGGGTGCTGTGAGTACCGTAATATTATTGGGTCACGCGGGACGACACAGAAGTATATGGGGTGGGTGGGGTATGATCGCGGCCTAAGTTTTAGAAGAGTTCTAGACTTCTTCGAGAAGTTGGCATGAAACCGTTTGTTTGACAAGACTCGTATAGATTTTCCTATTGGTTGGCAATTCGGTAGACTGCAGCCTGGAAAATTCGACTTTCTATAAGAGATGGGTGCGTTCAAGAGATTATGATATTACGTACCAGATTATCATAGTTTCTAGTCTGCGAACGCAGACATATTTCGGCTGTCACGCGGGTGAAACACGTCTGCTTTCGTTGGCTATATAAAACGAAGTTTAAGAACCTATGACGGGACGCCAAGGACAACGTCGACGAAAATTGAATTTTTATTTCGCTTACGAATCTCGTGACACTCTATTTGTTCCTCAAACTGAATATGGAACACAGCATATAAACTTCGAAATGTAAATCTAAAAATAATATCCGCCGTTGTTTACGTTTTCCAGAACTGACACGCAGATTTGGTCAATTCACGTTGTTGTTTTGCAGAAGACGGCAAAGAAATGTTTCCAAGAATTATAACGCACGGTGCAACAGCCATTGTTCTCCTCATTAAACTCGTTTCTGTTTAGCGACGCTGCTGGTCGCGGTTGGCCGTTGTGGTTTTTGTAAGTTCCCTACCTCTTGCTGAGAACAGCTTTTTAGATCTGAAGAACTGCTTTCTAGCTTCTCTATGGGGGTTTTTTGCGGACAAATTTTCGAAACGTGGAATACATCAATGTTTTGTTAAATAAATTATTGTTATGCGTAATAATACAAATTTGAAAATAACATAAATCAATTTCGTCCGGGATACATCAATTTTGAGTGACATACATCGATGTGCGAAGCATACATCGCTTTCCCAAATCATTCGTGCGTGACCGTATACAACTAAAAGATGTTCGATAAAACTAAAAGATGAGGAAGCGGAAATAGAAGTGACCGGAAGTCGGCTGGAAGAAGAAGCCAATATGGCGGAAACAGGAGAGGATCAGGGAGTTTAAAATTCTGCGTTGTCTGGAGAACGTGAACCACGACGGCTAATTTTTCAACTTTATATTCCGAATTTAACGCTGCGTTCCATGCACAATTTCGAGATAGCTTTGCCAGTGAGAAACAAACTAAACGACTTAAGAGTATAGCGAGATTCGTAGGTAAAATATAAGTTTATTTTGTGATCGGCGTTGTCCTCGGCGTCGCTGTCGTGGTTTCTTAAACTCCCTAAAGTAAGATGCTCCCTAACCCCTAAACCCTGACTGACCAGAAGTCGGCTAGAAGGCCAATATGGTGGAAATGGAAGAGGATAAGGGGTATGCACGGATTTGGCTGCCCAACAATCGACGGATTTTTTATTCCTTTGGTAGACTCAGTACTGAAATGGCGCAGAAGGACAGAGAAACACTGCGTCCTGCGACTCGGCTTAACTTTTTTAGTCGCCGTTTTACGGGAAAACGAAATACCCCTCTCGAATGAAGTGGGGGAGATCTCAGATTGAGCGGTAAAAAACGACCCTACGGTTCTTGAAATTTCTTCATTTGCCCTTCACTTTTAATTTGATCGTAATAAGTATCTCGATTTTTCTTTGCTTCACAGACCTGTTTCTGAAGGGCACGGTTATTGCAGTATTAGGAGGAATTTTAAACGGAGAGTAGCCGTTAGATTGTGCTTTAGCAAATTTTCTTGAGTTCATAGTTCTGTATGGTTTTCACTGTTAGGTGCTGGTCGCTTCGCAGAGTTCGACACCTTTTAGCCTGCATGGCAACCGCTCTAGTACGAACAGCTTTTTCAGCATTCTGACCGGGTACAAATTGGAGCGAGAACCTCTGTGCTTACACAGTCGAACCTCCAGCTGCGACCTGCACCTCTCCTCAGCGACCAGTATTCCTAAATACCAAGTGTTCCCAAGTCAAATCACTATATTTGAAACTTCTTGTAACCGACAACCTCAGAGCTAAAAGTTTGAAATTTTCTTTTGTTTTTTATAACCTCCAGTAAGCAACCAGCTGACCGATAAAAGACAGGAGAATGGATAATAAATTGTAAGGCGTTGTTACATTATGCATAACACGAGAGACGGAAATTTCTCGATGGGAAGTACTGTATTTTTTCTCGAAAGTGATTTCTTATATGAATAAACATTTAAAATATGGGTAAGTCTCTGCACTTATCATATGCTAATCAGGCAACGTTGTCAAGAACCGTAGGAGTCGTTCATAAGAAGTGCGTTTAAATCTGAGATCTCCCCCACTTCATTTGAGGGGGCGACTAAAACAGTTAAGCCGAGTCGCAGGACGCAGTGTTCCTTTGTCCTTCTGCGCCATTTCAGTAGTCTACCAAAGGAATAAAAAATCCGTCGATTGTTGGGCAGCCAAATCCTTGCATACCCCTTTCCTCTTCCATTTCCACCATATTGGCCTTCTAGCCGACTTCCGGTCAGTCAGGGTTTAGGGGTTAGGGAGCATCTTACTTTAGGGAATTTAAGAAACCACGACAGCGACGCCGAGGACAACGCCGATCAAAAAATAAACTTATATTTTACCTACGAATCTCGCGATACTCTAAAGTCATTTAGTTTGTTTCTCACTGGCAAAACTATCTCGAAATTGTGCATGGAACGCAGCATTAAATTCGGAATATAAAGTTGAAAAATTAGCTTTCGTGGTTCACGTTCTCCAGACAACGCAGAATTTTAAACTCCCTGATCCTCTCCTGTTTCCGCCATATTGCCTTCTTCTTCCAGCCGACTTCCGGTCACTTCTATTTCCGCTTCCTCATCTTTTAGTTTTATCGAACATCTTTTAGTTGTATACGGTCACGCATGAATGATTTGGGAAAGCGATGTATGCTTCGCAACATCGATGTATGTCACCCAAAATTGATGTATCCCGGACGAAATTGATTTATGTTATTTTCAAATTTGTATTATTACGCATAACAATGATTTATTTAACAAAACATTGATGTATTCACGTTCGAAATTTTGTCCGCAAAAAACCCCCATACTGCTCTCGGCGGCCTCGTGCGGGTTTATTGTCCTTGTACTCGTACAAGTGAATCCCGACAATTCACTCGCTGAGTGCGTTAACCTGTAAGTAGACGAATAGTAGAATTAACGAATGTTATGTTTTGTTGTCCTCATATCTAATAAATGTTTATGTTTTTCGCTCCTTTTTTCAGGATAAGACATATTGTGGCTTGACCAAAAGACGACTTATCTTAGTTGTGGTACTGTTAATGACGTGTGTTCACTTGAAATTTAAACTGTTATGCAACCATTAATTAACGAGTTGTGCTTTAATAAATATCTATCAATATCCTCTTTTTTGTTCTTTCAGGGTGCAGTTCTAGTTATCTTGTTAATAGTTATTTTGCTTTTGGTGTTTCTGGTTAAAACACATTCAAAGAAGAAATCTAAAGGTGAGATCTTAGTTTGCGGGCATTTCTGACTGTGGCTTTTTTACGATAATCGGGTAGGTGGCAAAAATTACCCCCATGATCCATGGTTCTCCGCTAATGCTCGAAACTTCGGCTTTCCAAAATCTTTACGTTGATTAATTAATTATATTATCAGGTTGATTGGAGCGCTGGCCTCATGATTGATAATTGCGCTCGTCTCTGAATCGAGTGATCCGGGTTCGAGCCGGGAACATTGTGTTCTGTTCTTGAGCAAGACACTTTACTCTCACAGTGCCTCTCTCCACCCAGGTGTATAAATGGGTACCGGCGAATTTAATGCTGGGGGTAACCCTGCAATGGACTAGCATCCCGTCCAGGGGGGAGTAGAAATACTCCCAGTCGCTTCATGCTACAGAAACCGGGATAAGCTCCGACCTGATGGAACACTTCACTTGATTTGTATACAGAATTTGCCACTTTACCATCATGAGGTTGGTAGTTAGATAAAGGAATTTCTCGGACCATCAAAACCGTCACTACAGAGAGAAAAATAAGCATATTCATCACATGTAAACGTGATCATGTAGGCTTCTTCTTACGTCCAACTCTTTTTGACTTACCTCTATTTAGGTGGCAGATCAATTCCAGAATGCCAGGGAATGAGGTGAGATAACTCCTGGAAAGGAAATCCGTCTGTTTAGGCATCGGATAATGATAATGTTGGCGGTGAAATAGTGTGTTTGGAAATGAGCCTTGGACGAAAACGGAGGTTTCACTCTGAAAACGCCTCAAGTGTTTTTCGTCCACACTACGCCGGAAGAATTTGAAAACGTAACTGTAAGATAGTCAGTGAACACACTCCATGTTGGATAGAACTGATTTAATGCGATATCACGTAATACAATGTAGGCTCGCACTGCGTGCGGAGTAACGGATACTACAGCGACAATCACCGGTCATTTGAGATTAGTGTTTGAGGAAAACTGGAGCAGGAAAATTACGCGATTTTCGGGACGTCACTGTTTTCGAAAAGTTCTATTTTCAAAATGTTTTCTGTCCACATGTAAACGATAAGCTGGCGTTTTCAAATTCCTCCGGTTTGAAGAGCGTTCCCGAAAAGACCCGTTTTCGTGGCAGGCCTAATCGTAGAGATAAAGCTACGTTTGCAAACTTTTCAGGCGTATAAAATTTATTGAAAAATCTGCTTTACAGAATAACCTCGTTCCCAGGGTCTCTTATCTTGCTTTTTTTCTTAAATAATTCTTTAGACAGGGCAAAAATTTATCAGGGTTTACAAATATATCATTACAAATTCCTCTACTTGAAATACGATTAATTTACTGTATAATTTTTAAGTATACACTTATAACAACCTGTTTTCCATGAATGCCATGTGTAAGGTATCTATATGAAAAAAAATTGGGATTAAGCAAGCACTTTAATTTTTTAAGCGAGTTAGCCTTTCTAAGGTTACAGGTTAGGCTGTTCCATTGGCTTGCGCCGTTGTTACTAAAACTAGTTTTGAGATAGGGAAGAACTTTTTTTTTTTTCGGACTCTCTTTTAGTAACTCTTTTTCTGGAGCGCGATGGGACAGACAGAGAAGAGATCCTGGGAAGGAAGCTTAATATTTAACATGATCAAATAAAGATTTGTTAATCCTATAAAGAGAGCAGACAATTGTCCATTCTATACTGATTTAACGTTTGCGTGTAGAAAACGGCTGGCGTAGTAGTCGCCTAACGCCAGTTTAGGATAACTTTGAACTTTGCTCACTAGCTTTAGTTAATTATCTCACTGTGATTTTTGTTTTGGTTTTTGTTCATGAACAGTTTGCCAGATCCGATAATTCTAATTTCATTGGATGGATTTCGACCTGATTATCTGGACAAAAATATTACTCCGAACATCAATTATCTTGGTAAGCCGATGATTCCGTCCTTTATAGCAAGAGAGACAAACGGATACTTGACTTACTTTGCTTTAAGCGTTTTTCTGGACAAATCAGTCCAGGGGGAAAGGTGCGAAACAGGCTATACACTCAGCCCTTGTGAAGCATTCACCCATAAAAACGAGCTAACAGAGAGTCAGGGCAGGAAGGCGAGCATAGAAGCAGACAGAAGGACCGACAGGCAGAAAGACAGAGAAATAGGCGGCAGGTAGAAAAACATATGGAAACAGACAGACAAATAGATAGACAGACAGACAGACAGAGAGACAGACAGGCGGAAGACAGAGAGACAGACAGACAGAGCGACAGACAGACAGACAGATGGATAAAAGGATGAACAGCTAGATGGACGGGTAGACGAAGAGAAGGACAGCACACCAAAGATGGACAGACACAGGCAGGCCGGCAGGCAGGCAAGCAGGAAACCTCAAGCAAAAGAGAATAATGATCTCCTGCTGCAAATAAATTCAAATTCCAGGCAACATAGGTTTTCGTCAAAATCTATTCCCATAGAATCGCCAGAGCCTGTAATGATACACGTCTCACTGAAATTAGAGGCCTTACTAAAACTTAAGTTCGGCAATTGCAAGCAAATGATCAATTCACCTTTCACACATTAACAAATTGACATCAGTTTTTTATGCGTCTGTCCTGTTATTGATCATGAATTTCGTCATAACATTGTCAAAGTAGCTGTGGATCCACGAGGCGATAGCATTTAAAAAAACTGACGTCAATTTGTTTTTTACGATAACAAATTGTCCGCTCTCGTTCGTTGGCGCATCGCACGAATTATAAATTCGTGTCTGTCCGCTTATGGACAATAAAAATTAGCCAATAAGCGCACGAGAATTCCTGCAGTTATCGTAAAATACTTCTTATCACGATGCGGCTTGGTTTTCACTGATGGCCTCCAAATGGAAAGAAAACGAAAATTAAAGTATGCTGAGGAACGAAACAGTGAAGTGGTTACAACGTAACTTTGATGTGGTTATTGTCTCTTTTTTTGCAATTAGCCAGTAATGGAGTGAGAGCAAACTTTTTGCTCCCGCAGTTTCCGACAAAGACCTTCCCAAATCATTATTCCATGGCAACGGTAAGTAACCAGGGCAATGAAAGTACTCGCCTAACGGCTTCCTTGGCACTTTAAATAGCACTGTAGAGAACGACGTACCTTTTATAGTTAAGGGCGCGTTCGTTTGGGATCAATCCGGAATAAGAACAATTGGAATAATGGGAGTAAGCGTTTGTTTGGGAGCTATTCTCATTCCGGAATACTTGGATTTCCATTCCGGCTATTCTGCTCCCAGGAGCAGAATAACCGGAATATATTCCGGAATATATTCTTATTCCGGAATATCCCAAACGAACGCGCCCTAAATCGTGTCTCCGAGAACTCACTGATCCGACAATACTTCTCAGTATATTGCTAAGTAGCATGGACGTTGCTAAGTAGCATAGACGTTGCCAAGTAACATAGACGTTGCTAAGTAACATGGACGTTGCTAAGTAACATGCAGGCTGTTAAGTAAATGGGCGTTGCTAAGTAACATGGACGTTACTAAGTAACGTGGAGGTTGCTAAGTAACATGGACGTTTCTAAGTAACATAGACGTTGCTTAGTAGCATGAACGTTGCTAAGTAGCATGGACATTGCTAAGTAAGGGGCGGGTCGCATTAGGCAGAATTTTTGTTCACTTTGCAAAAAAAAAAAACTGTCAACGAGTGTTGTAGACGAGGGCGACCGGCGTGTTTGGCCTTGACAAAATTTTGTCCGACTTTACCAAACTT
>JAHPZR010015440.1:25000-35000 GCA_019787425.1 Platygyra sinensis | reverse complement strand
CCTAAATGAACGTGGGAGACCCCTCATTTTTATTTCAAAATTTAAGTTCCTATAATATAAACAATCAATAGGCAAAGTTTGACAAAAATCTCAGTGCAGGTCTTATTTCAGTGGAATGACCTTAACAGGAAATATATATCTGATCGTATTCGAAAAAAAACATGCCCGCAGTTGGCCCTATGATCTGACCACACTCCTGGCAAGGAGAATGCCCCCTCCCCCCACCCACACACACAAATGCACGTGACATGGACTTCTCCATGTCGACCACAGAACATCTAAACAAGCTTCAGCAACTGAGCGAACACAGTCAATAACATGATTATTTGGCACTCAAATCCCCAATTTCCAACTAAGGAAAGTGTCATTACTCCCCTCTCCCCTGCTTTTGACCAGCTGGCCCCCAATAAGCAGCCAGCAGATACACCATTGGCTAGACGATGTACCCAGCCCAGCCCTGACGGAGAACGACATCCCCCCACCCCCCCCAACTCTAGGTGTGCCTGCGCTCGAATCCAGACGAAAACCAAAATCGCTGAGATATATCTTAAAGGAGCTAAGTCACGATTTGCACATCTGGAAAAGTTGAGCTTAAATTGTGCAAGTTCGTTGTTTTGTAATCAGTCCGTGTCAATCTTCTCCATCTTTAACCATCCTTGTTCCTTTCTGGTTTTTATTCAGTATCTCATTGGTGTTAAGTGCTATCGTAGTTTGATTTCCAGTGTCGCTGTAATATAACCTTTTCTGCTGGCCTATGAGCTTCGTCAAAAGTTCAAAACACTGCATGACTCTTTGAAACTACAACCAGCCGGCGATACTACACGATAAACACGTCTTGTAAAATATATTAAACAATTATATTAGGAGTTCGAGATTTCTATCACTCGAGACGCGAATTACCTCATTGTCTTAGTATGAATCTAGTAGTCCTTCAAAAATTTAATCTCAATCCTCTTTAAAGACATTTTGAAAACACAAAAAACGACCCTAAGCGCACACTGCTACGATACTCACTATCTATCACCGAATAGATGGTGCATAATTAGCATAGCAAGCAATCCGAGAACGCCATTCGTGATAGACCCTAGTAGATTTATACAAAATGCTGGTAGCCTCGAATTTAAGTTAATAGAATGCTGTCTCATGGTGTTACAGTTAACTTTTTGACGGTATTTTTTTAATGTAGGCGACCCTCTTCATTACCATTGTATTTCCACGAACCTGATTACACCGCTCATCGGGCTGGACCTCACTCGGCAGAGGTAAGATGAATCAGTTCAGTTGAAGCCTGCTTTTTCAGGATGAGGCGTTTTATTGTGTAGAGATAAAAGATGGGTTCGAGACAACAGATAAACCTACAGTCAATAGATAGACATTCTTTTCTAATAGTCCATAAAAAAAGTTAATCGTTTTAGGTGCGCACACATATCGGCTATAAGCTGTTGCCTGTCCTCAATCCTCAGTCATTCATTTATTTCATGGGTTAGGATCCAGTATTCTAAGGTTATTTCTAGGTATGGTATGAAATAATACTGAGGCAACCCTTGCGAATTGAACAACATTCAAAACTATCTTTCGTGTAGCTCTTATGAGACGCCAGATTTGTTTAATTTATATGTCGCAGACGGACATACAAATCCAGCGAGTTGATGAGATGATTGGAAGACTTTGGAATGGTCTTAAAGAGAGATCAATGCAAGAAAAGATAAACATAATCGTTGTTGGAGATCATGGTATAGTACTGGCTTATAATATTATTCGCAATGATTTCTGTTAATTGGTTTATCAAGCGTCCATTTTGTGACATTGGCGAATGATCGATTAATTCAGTTTACGAGCTTGTAGTAAACTTGCGACCTACTTTTTTAACTTAGTAAGAGTGTTTTTACTTAATTAATTAGTCTGTCATTTTTCTTCAGCAATTGTTTAGTTATTTTGGCTAGTTATTTGTTGTTGTTGTTGTGTTGTTCAATTTATCATTTATGTAGTTAATTATTTATTGTTACGCTCGTTGAGTTCAGAAATGCGCCCTCCAGAAATTTTAAGTGCATGTAGGCTTGAAAGTTCTTTGGAACGATTTTATATTTGATATAGTCATCAAACTTGAGGCCAAAATTTAGTTCAAACTTTGTGAAGTGCGAGCGAAAAGGTACGTCAAAAATGGGAAAGTTTTACTGTAAATATGTTTTGCTCTTCTTGGCTAGGTATGGCGCCGAAAAGTTGCACACGAATAGTTTACACAGATACGGTAAGCATTGCACAGTATCTCTTTGGCGTTCAATTTGATTAAAAAAATAGATTGCTGTTGTCTAAGCTATGAAGCACTGGCATCTTTTATCATGGGCAATTGTTGAGACTTTTTTATATCTTTACTACTTTATCCTATATGACTAAACTTAACGATCAAATGTTTGAATACCCTGAACATTAGGTCAGCCATTTTGAAAATATTTACAATGCTGGAGGTTTAAGGCATTTATATACACAAAAGTATTAATGATGTGTTCCTGGATAAATGATGTGCACCTAGGTGTTAGGTATATTCCTACATTTGTTTTCTTTCAGTACAACGTTACTTTGGATGACATATACTCCCCTCAGGGGTACGGCGGAGCCTTTATATCGATGGATCCAAAACCTGGAGGTACGTAATATTTTTCAGCTAAGGTGAGACAAGGAAGTGAAATTTCAGACTTTAAATTGTTGCTTTCTCTTCTTTCTTTAAACAAAAAAGTTGAAAAAAGTAAACGGCCATTTAGTTCTTGCATAACCTGAAGCAAATGCTCGGCGAGTGTTTTGGCAGAACTGAAACGTCCTTGTTACACTTTAGATTAGGATTGATCCAAGCCTGTATCGACCCAAATGAGTGTACATGTTCTCTTCATGCAATAGGCCCTTTGCAGGATCCAGTCACATGGTACGGAATAAATTATACTGGGACGCAAATAACGCAAGGGGACTTCCAAAACAAAGGAATTCTTACCAGTCCAGCCCGACTTTCCTTTGTTTTGAAAGTCCCATAGCGCAATTTGCGTCCCACCATAATTTATTCCGTACCATGAGAACGGATCCTGCAAAGGGCCTATTCAGCGCTCGCACGCGAGTTATCAAATATTAGAATTCTTGATTATATATGGCATGAATTTCCTAGAGGGCTACAGATAGACGGAATTTTCTACTTAAATGAATGCAGTACAATTAAAATAAGGGGGAGTAGTTAAGGGGATTTTTTTTAACTCCATAACCAGTTGTCTTCATTTTTTCCCCTCAGTTTCAGCCGAAGAAATCGTGTCTCGTCTGAAAGTAAGCTCACATTGCTTTTATTATATTTAGAAATCAATATCCATGAATTCTAGCTCACACTGATTTTAAAAGTCGGGGCTGTATATCACTGAAAATAAAGCACCACACAAAGCATGGTGTCATTTGAATAACTAAAAATTTAAATCAGTAATGGAGGAAACATCTTGTCGGTACATAAAACAGTAGATACTATGCAAAAAACGGTAGACTGATCCCCACGGCGAAGAGAGGAAAAGAAATAAAACAGCAATGAAATTAAAACAAGTAAAATATTGTATATTACATATATTATTATACTGTACTTGTTTTAATTTCATTGCTGTTTTATTTCTTTTCCTCTCGAGCTCTTCGCCTTGTGGATCAGTCTACCGTTTTTTGCGTAGTCTCTTTTGATTTTAACTGATCCAGGTCTCCAAAGATCCGGTACCCCTTTTGTATTGGTTTGTGGTACCGTTGTGGTCTTGCCGATATTAGAAGATTTGTTTGCATAAAACAGTAACACGTCGAATATCTACAAAAAATGATGCGGTCGAACGTTTTGTAATAGAATGATTTCAAACCAACTGGTTTTATAAATGTAATTTTTTTCTTGTTTCGTTTTTAACCTTTTTAGTGTAAAAGTCCTCACTTTCGGGTGTTTTTGAAGGAAAACCTTCCAAAGCGTCTTCACTATTCAGATAACAGGTATTTATAAATTCTTGTGTTTTTAACTCTCTTTGACGCTTCTAATTAAAGCGGTTTTCGTTTTACTTTTCAAAGTAAACTTCATGTTATCCAACATGTTTCTTCCTCCATTTCCGCGATATGGTATATCCGGAGAATTTAGCTCAAGCATAAAAATAGTTTCCATGATCAGTCTACTGAAAGTGATGATCAGATTAGCCTGCGTGGCAGCCGTCAGAAGGGCAAAGGGGAAAAAATTGTGCGCCCCAAGCGCGTGAGGGTAGGGGTAGGGCAGTGGTTTCCTTTGCTTCGTAAAACATACAGAGAACCACCTTCCATCTTCTACTGAAGATAAAAATCTCTGAAAGTCAAACTTAATTGTTAAGTCCTGAAGTTCAAAGCTTTTTGTTTTGATATCACGAAACAGCGGAAGTCGTGTTTAGCCTGTTACCTTCTTTTAATCATCACTTCTCCCTTCCGTGCTCATTTCAACCCTTTCCCTCCCCTTTTATGGCCTGCCACACAGCTTATAATCGGATGAATTGCCAGGTTAGGTTAAAGACTAAAGCCCTGGGCTCATTTGTCCAGTTACCCAAGCCCTCCTTTTACTTCCGATGGCTCCACCGGAAGTGAATACTAGAGGAATGGACCCAAAGACTGGACTATAGAAGGGTCTAGATCTTCAGTTCATGACTCGCCAAATACGGTTGCTGACCTCACAAATTATCTTGTAGGAGAATCGGACGGATTATCGCAATTCCAGAAGATGGGTGGCTCCTTGGAATAAAGTGAGTGTAGTACATTACCCTGAATTAGAGCTTTCTTGATGTTAAATAAATGTCCAGTGATAATGCGATAGTGTTCACATTACTGGTGAACAAGCCAATGTTGTTTTGGGAAAGCACTCGCAAAAGCATTCAGAAAACGTAATTCGAGTATCTTTTTTGGTACTTTCGGCGAACTATCGCTTCATTTTGAATGTTGTCCGACCTCGTAGCTTAGTCGGCAGAGCAACAGTAGATCTAATCCGGAGGCCGTGCGTTCGATTCCCACTTAGGTCAAAATAATTTTTTCTTTACCTCGTGTGGTTCCCTTATTCCCTTTACTAGGTATAACCCCCAGTGGGTTTCTCATGGATTTCACTTAGCACTTTAATTTAAATTTCAGAGTTAATTCTCTGTTCCACCATTTGTATTCATAGTGCTACGCGGCACAACATTCATATGTACCTTTACTTTATCTTCGCCGCGATTCACCACCTAATTCGTCCCCAATTTTCTTTGTCCGACCTCGTAGCTCAGTCGGCAGAGTAATGGTAGATCTATTCCGGAGGTCTTGGGTTCGATTCCAACCGAGGTCAAAATAATTTTTTCTTAATAACATCGTGTGGTTCCCTGATTCCCTTTACTAGGAATAACGCCCAGTGGGTTTTCACGGGTTTCAAATAGCACTTAAATTTACACTCAGAGTTAATTCTCTGTTCCACCATTTATCGCTTCATTTTGTGATATTTAAAAAAGTTTTCTGTTTATAGAACAGCATTAAGAGATTTGAAATGTTTGTGACATCGTCTGAGAGATGTTCTAATGACTGTCATCATAGCAAACGTCGATCAACAGGTTATGAATTGCACAGTTTGAATAGATGGATAGAGTAATTCCAAGACAGCTCCGGGCCACAAAGTTTCGTCGCGAATCTGGCTGAGTAACTGATACAGATATGACGGCGTAGCAAATTTCCGGTTCGTAAACGGTCGATGCCATTTTCGCGACACTTAGAAATATTTTTTAACTGTGAACGAATTTTTCTCTACTAAATTAAAGAAAAAGGAAAAATTGCAAGCAACCACCTAGTATCCAACCCGAAACGTCTGTTTCCTGACATCCCTCTTATACCATTACACTACCAGGTTGATCCGCCAAATCTCCCCAAAATTTAATTATAAAAGCTGACATTCTTAAACATTAATAATAGAGTTGCCCCAAACATCAAATAAGAGCTAAACGCAAGCAAACCAGTGTGAATATGAACAATTAAGCATTTGGAGAGTGCATGCTACTCCATCAACAAATTATAACCAGTTTCTACCTTGTCCGGGCCTAAACTAAAGCAGATATGGCATCGTTCATTCTGAAAGGCTTGGTTACCAATGATGGCATCGACCGTTAAAAATGGCATCCACCGTTTACGAAACGGAAATCAGCGACGGCGTAATAACTGTCAAGGGGTATTCTCGAGTCCTCGTGCTATTTGTTAATTGGTTGATTATTAAAAATCGGAAAAATTTACGGCTGTATCAACGAAGATTTGTCTAATTTGCTTCCGAAGATTCACCTGTCTTAATGATATGCTTCAAATTGTTGCAAAACAGAAGCCTTTCATCTGGACAGCTGGAATTTAGGGCCGTTAAAACTGCTGCTAATTACAGCCGAACCTCCTGTAAGCGACCACCCAAAATGTCAAGCCAGGATTAATGTCGCTTATGAGAATTTAGGCCATAATGGGTGAGAATTTTTCAACGTTAGAATATGGTGACTGTCGAGTCTTACCCAATACGCCGATGTTGATACAATGTTTTACTGACGTTAAAGTCAATTTCGAGAAAAAAATTCGGTTCTTCTCATAGAAAAATTTCCGCTTCTTGTACTAGCCAGGAATACGATTTTGTTACAACACGTTATTGCCCAATTTTCGCTCTGTTATCTGTCAAGTGATCGGTTACGGGCGGTTAAAAACAAAGGAAAATTTTAATCCTTCAGCGGCTAAAAGTGGTCGCGGTCGCTTATGAGAAGTGTTCGCTTACAAGAGGTTCCAAATATAGTGATTTGACTGGGAAACGTCTGTAACACTGTATTTTGGAAAACTGGTCGCTTAGAAAAGGGTCGCAACCACACGATAGACTGTAATAACAGCATACTTAATTTTTCGTTGTTAAAGTTCCACTTCTGGAATCACATACTGCAATGGAGGAGATCACGGTTACGACAACTTGGATGTTAATATGCGGGTAAGAATTTTTTTTTGTGAAAAATTCTACGTGATTTTGTTGCTGTTTCTGCTTTTGTTCCCGTTCGCAGCACTGACTCCACATATATTTTTCAAAATATTAAAATCAATGCAATGACAACTCGAGCTGACACAAGCATTTAGCAGTAACAACAAAAACATACAGAAATTTAAGGCATCACTGTCAACCGTGAGCTGTAACGAAAAACAAAACTGATCTGAATAGAGATCATCGTAGTTATGCAGGCAATCTATACAGTTTCGAAAATAAGCCTTGAAAACAAAAATTCAGCTTCGAACAGGATTTTATCCGTTAGTATTAAGTCAACATGACCGGGGCCGTTAAAGGGTGTTTCGGTAATTTTTTTTTTGCCTTTTCATGGAGGCCATTTTTGTACTCTGAAAGGGCCGGAAGATTTTGCATAAGAAAATAATTCATTCCAGAATCAGACAAATTCTAATGTTTGGGAACACCATGCCATAAAAACCCATGACGTCATGGGAAAACGTTGTACTGTTTTCATTTTTTTTTGTAAATTAGCTTTGAATTGTTTTTTGTCTTGTTTGAATTTATTTTTCCTTGCTTTGTTAGTTAATTCTAGATTCAATTTTGTTTTCAGTTCCTTTTTAGACCTATCGGTCAAAAGAAAGCTTTTTAAGCGGTAGCTCTGTGGGTCAATCATGGATGGCATTGCGTGTCGAGATTCAGTTTTCATTCATACATCAAAAGTTGACCTTTGGCAAAATCACTAGCGCAGGCCTAAATATTCAAATACAAAATATAGACGGCACACTGATCCCAACGGCAGATATGACCAAAATGAAATAAAAGGGAGTAAAGGACTAAATTATTTTAAACAAAATTGCCCTATATTTCGGTTTGTTTAAAATAATTTAGTCCTTTACTCCGTTTTATTTCATTTTGGTTATATCTGCCGTTGGGATCAGTGTGCCGTCTATATTTGTATTCTAAAATTTCTACTGATCCAGGTCTACTAAAGATCCGGCACTCTCATTGGTTTGTTGCTGTGGTTATACAGTTTTTAATTCCATTTGCTAAATATTCAACATTGTTGGTTATTGGTTGTAATTCAAGTTCGGACTCTTTGACTGTACAGCAAGGAATGGGCCCTTTGCAGTTTACGATCACATGGTACAAAAACCGCCATGCTGGAGAGCAAACCGCCCACTGGGACCTCCAAAACAAAAGAATATTTAGTTAAGTTGCTTTGTTTTGGAGGTCCCAGTGGGCAGTTTGCTCTCCAGCATGGCGGTTTTTGTACCATGTGATCGTAAACTGCAAAGGGCCCATTGAAGTAGGTCTTTGCGCACGAGGTTGTGTTCAGACAATGTTCCATATAGTTTGATCAATATCCTATATACAAAACCTCTTGTCTGTTTGTATTTCAGACTTTTTTGTGGCTCATGGTCCTGCTTTCAAGAAAGGAAAAGTAGTGGAGCATTTTCAGAATACGGAGCTTTACAGCATGATGGCAGGTAAAAGTTTTCTTTGTTCGTGTTACTTGCTGTTTGAATCAAATTCTGTTCTCTGACTGGCTCCCCAAACGGGTAAAATAGGCTCATCTTTCCCGCTCGGGATCGCCCGTTGTGTCCCGGAAAATAATGTTTTGCGTGTTTCTGGACCCGGTCACAAACACGCATAAACGGATCGAGGGGCAGTGGTCAGTATCCAGTCATATTTTCCTCAAGCTCAGGTCAACAATCCATATATGCAGGCGGGTTTATATTAGCACTTGAAACTTTGTCATCAGTTTTCATTTCATCACAAAAGCGTATTGAACAACATCTGAAAATGAACGTCTTGTGAACAGTGCCGGCGTTAAATGTGTTGTGCGGATGTTTCCGTGTTACGATTTGTACCGTAAGAAGTTGGTTTCACTAGAATAGTTAAAGTCAGCAATTCTCTACCCACATCTTCTATTACATGACTTGTGAATGCTTATGTAACATAAAAAGAACTTCCTCTTTAAATTGACGTGAATCTCAGATTGAAAACTGAGAACATACTATGCTTTTTATTATCGTTTAAAATGCGACTGCTATCAGATTATAATGTTGTTCAATATGGCAGGCCAACATAGTTGCTGATGTGCTTTTCTGTTTTCATATGGACAAGCCTGTATTAACTTCTAACACAGCTCACCTCAACATTTGCCCAGGCTATACTAAAAGGTTACACAAAAATACGGATTGAAAGGTCTTTGATGCTTGATTGATACTACAACCAAACTCTCAACAGGGTGAGAATAAGTTAACCGAAACCAAGCTAGCACTAGGGGACTGAACAAATGGAGGTGAACTGGTCGATTCTAAACCACACGTATTTCAGGCTCAACTTTGAGCATCTAACAAATAGAGCTAAAAAATTTGTTCGGCCATAAGATGCTTTATGGAACTGAAAGCATGGGTGTAAACTATTCAATTCTAAATCAAACGTCTCTCAGGCTCGCGTTAAGCATCTACATATAGGGACTACAATTAAAACAAGAAAGGACTTGACCAGAGGATGCGTCATGGAATTCGGGACTGAAAGTTTCAAGGGAAACTGGCCAACTCTAAATCACAGCACTTTTCGGTAAACATTCATGTCCGAGCAACCTGGCACTAGAGCAAAAGGGAACTTAACCAGAGGATGCTCCGTGGAACTCGGAATATCGTGCAGAAGTGCTACGCCCAATTAAAGTAATCAACACCTTTCTGGCGGTTTCTCTCGTCACAAAGCAAGATAGATGGTAGATCTGTGATTGCGACACTGCAAAGTTGCTATTGATGTCCCGCGGCAACAATTTGCACTTTTCCACTTATTTTATGTTGCCATTACTCAAATTATTTGGCCCTGTACAAGAGAAACGCTTTCGACACCTTATGTTTACAGTTTTAGAGCTACTGGGCCCGAGACACATTAATGCCTCCCTTGGAGATGCGCTGCAGTGCTCAGTGAATACTAAAATATATCGTGCGTAAGTGATACGTCAGAGGTTGATTCCTTAACGCCTCTCTGGCGATC
>JAHPZR010015440.1:10000-20000 GCA_019787425.1 Platygyra sinensis | reverse complement strand
GTGCGATACCTTCAATTAACCTTATACTACACTTTACACCACGCCATGGCAAAATAATTAATACAAGCCAAATAGAAAATATAAAAAAATACGTTGTATGTTTGTGCCCTAAAAATACCCCATAACCTTTCCATCATGCTTCGCGCGTATGTCGCATCGATTATTTGACACTGTATTTTCTAGGCATGGTAGAAAATAGTTGTTTCCAATGCTTTCTTTTAGGGTCAAAAAGATTCCGTGCGCATACCGAGAAAATACCAGGGGAGCCTTAACGGGATATTTCCATGGTACACCACCTCGAAAAGCGTTTCGTAACTAGTATAATTACATAATCGAACAACACGTTTAGGGGGAATTTTCGAATTTAGGTCCATTGCAACGAGAATTTAAACGAAAATTATCTTCTTACTTTTGGATCGTACAGTGTTCAAAGATTGCCGTAAACACAAATGTTCGCCGTTAACTCGTTGTTTGGTCGTTATTTTGGGTTAGGTGATAAAAGTATGTTGCACGATATGACAGAATGCTAAACTTCTCAGACGAACACAAGTAAAGTTCATAAACACTACTAATTGTCTCTTTCCACTTGAGAACTGTGCAAGAAATCGGTTCGAAAGAACAAATGTTGCAATCAAGATTAGAAGAACGAATCGATGCTTAAAAAGCTATGATCTATATAAAAACAAAGTACTGAATTGAACGGGGGTCTTATCTTTATTATTGCGGTGTACAGGGGACGTAACCCTTGAACGCCGTGTGCCACCTTAGCTAACAGAAAAGAAACACCACGAAATATGTTCTAAAAAACATGTTAGCAGTCAGTGAATATTTAAACCCGCATACATTTGAGATATAGGCTTTTTTTTTCGAATTACATAAAGCCTCTTTCTCCAAAGCTTAGTCTTGCTGTCCACATATCCTTCATACAAACGTCAAAGTGGCTATGAGCCACTGAACTTAGAAAAATGTCTCCTTTGTAAAACAGTGGCAATTTTGATTGCCACTGACCTCTAGGTTTTTAAATAAATGTCTTAGTAGAATTTATATTACAGCCTAATGATATTTTAACAAATAGATGATGGAAAAACGCAACGGTTTAAGAGAAACACCAATGAGCATGTGACACCGTTGAAACCATTCATGACGTTTCGGTGATCCTCCTGGACACTTTCAGTTTCATTGCTTATTTCAGCCGGATATGATGCATTCTTATTTCGATTTTTTTTGCCAATTTCAGTGAAACCAATAGGCCATTTCCGAGTTCCCTTGTACCTCTGTTTCAAAGCGAGTCTAAGTGCGAAACCATTCTTATGAAAATGACTTTAATTTGCATGAAAATGAAACTGCATGCAGAACTCCTATGAAAGGTTTCGCACTTAAATTCGTTTTGAAACAGAGGCACAAGAGAACTCGGAAATGGCCTATTTGTTGGTTGTGCTCCTATCAGCTCTACCAATAAAAAAACTCACGTGACTTTCCATCCAATCAGAAGTAAAGCCAAAAAACCAAGTGATTGGCCCTCACACGCTTTCTCGCGCTTCGCCGCGGCCTACTTGACACGTGTTTTTGCCTGGAGATTTGATTGGCTATCTTATTTTTAAATACGAGTGTAAATAGTTTTTTAATATGATGTCATTTTAGTGGTTTTGTATGGATGTATGTATGAATGTGTAACGCGCTATTTGATCATATTCGAATGTTAATTTTGCGCGCTATAAGCAATAATTTTATTATTATTATTATTATTATTATTATTATTATTATTATTATTGTCTTGTTCTTATAATTTTGATGAACCAGATTATTTTGGTTTTGCTCTTGTTTTTACGATAGTTGAAATCCTTCTATCTTCACCTCAGTTTGCTCCTTTTAGACGTTTGTCTGAAGAGCTTTGATAACCTTGTGATTTCACAAAGTTTGTTTGTCCTCTAAACAATCCCGTGTTATCTTAGTTTCTCAACTGCAAGAAAAGCACCTCCCCTGGGGGGTACCCGAAGGCGGAGCCGGTCAAGAAGGCTGCATTTTAACACAGAACGATTTTGTGACTGGTTATAGCACCTCTCTTCATTTGCCATTATGGGTAGCGTACAGACTGGATGGAAAGGTGCGTTAAACCTGATCTGATCGTTATTAGACACGAACTTAAGTATACTGTTTAATTAGGGACGAGAGGGAGAGGAAATTTTTGTCAGGTAAAGCTGTATTGAGCCGGCCGGCTCTCCATTAAGCGGACTCTAGCGAGGTATCCATGGGTGTCCATAGAAAATATGTTTCACTGCATGTTAAAGACAAGTTATTTGACGTTGTTGTTATAATAAGCTAAGCTGATGCTCGCAACATTCAGAAGTTAAATGATGAAAGCAAGGTGTGACCTCTGGATATTCGAGCCCAAGATTGCTTTCCACAATAGGCCTTTTTGCAATTGTGTGCTTAGTTACCTGGCCTTTGACTTCAATGAGCCTCAAGATGACCTTGCTGTCTGCCTTTCTCATGTAAGCGCAAACTAGTTAGCATAAGAACAAATTGATTTACACAGCAAAAACAGTGAAGTCTTTATCAAAACAAGGTCACCTCCAACCTCGCTGCCCTTCAGAGGCCAGGTCACTGAACAGACGGTGGCCAATTCACATTATCACCGCAGTTGATAAAACCAAATTATCTTGTAATACTCTCACCGACGCAGCACCACAGTTTCTTTAGAAACTTACCCCCTTTCCTAAAATGTAAAAATGGTCTATTGTGTGTGCGGGACTTAAAGGTGCAATGTCACGGTATGTTGAGTCTGTTTTTTTTGCTATGTACAGTTATTACCTTTAAATTGAAGGAAACCTCGAAATAATAGTTTACTAAGAAAGAAAAACACCACAAAGATAATAATAAACCTTAAAGGAATAAGGATGATTCAGGATGTAGAAGATTAACACAGATTACAAACAACTTGAAAAATTTAGGCGGAACTTTTGAAGTGACGTAGCTCTTTATGTTTTTTTTTTAATACAATATTTCTGAGTCTTGTTCATTTTTACCCAGAAATCCTCTCAATCAGCCACGCGCAGAAACTGTTTCCGACAAGATTTACGACTAAACGATTCCCAGTCCTCGCGCTGCGCTCATTACAGCAGGTCTTCTTTCGACCGTGGTCACATGGCGCCCAATGCCGACTTTGACACCTTTGACGAAAAAGACGAGACGGTGATGAACTCATTTTTGCTGTCAAATATAGCACCTCAACATCACGGATTTAACGCTGGTAAGATTGTTAGGGAATCTTTTTTTTCCAGCATGCAGCGTCACTTATAATGTCGCTAAATGAGTTCCTCTTAGCTAAACAACAGTGTGGTCCCAAATCATAAGGTGATATTTGTATTAAAGATTCAAAGTCGTTAATTCTATACCAGTTTTTGATACTGGGCGTTTCGCTTCTGTTGGTTTTGGATTTCAAATTTTCACGCACAACCTTATTTTTTTTCGAAAGGCTTAAAGGGAAATTATGACGTCATTACGGAGTCGGTTATTTCTAAAATCATTTGATGTACTCGGATATTAAAAGAAACTGTCATCTAATCATTTTACGGACACCAATTCCGAAGTATCTAATCGAACGTTCGACAAACGAATTGAATCGAACACCAGTCGTTCGGTATTGTACATAATCGTATTCACGATAAAATTTTGTCAATCGAATTCAATCGAGCGTTCGATTACCGCACCCCTTTAATTGTTTTGGTTTCAACATTGCCAAGTAAACTTGTCCTAATTTTGGAAAAGACCTAGGTACGCCTCCAAGTAACTATCTTGAATACCTACCAAGGAACTTTCTTTTTAATACCTATAACAAGACCGGCCGCTTTATAAGCTTTCTATCCCTCATTAGGTATCTGGCTGGAGGCCGAGAGAATGGTCCGTAATCTGTCCGTTACTTACTCACATGTTTACGTCATGTCTGGTTCGATATTTGACGAGAATGCGGATGGACATCGAGATGATGATGGGAACATTACAAGGTTGGTACTTAGATCCCTTTCTGTGTCTTGTCGACTGTTCTAAGAAAAGGTCAAGTCTGCATACGAGCCAACTGGCCCACCAGGCCGGAACTTATCTCATGCAGTTTTTTTAACAAGAAGCGACTAGGAATATTTCTATTAACTCCTGGAAGGGTTGCTAATCCATGACAGGGTTACCCCGAGCATTAAATTTGCCGGTACCCATTTATACACCTGAGAGTTAAGTGTCTTGCCTAAGAATTCAACACAATGTCTCCGCCCAGGACTCGAACCCGGACCGCTTGCTCCGGAGTCGGGCGCACTAACCATGAGGCCACCAATTAAGTCTCCCGACTGTTCGGAGCATTCGGTAAATGAAGTTTGCCCCTTGGATTGTCCGTCTGTCTGACTTACGGAAGGACCGACTGACTGACTGGCTCTTTGATCAACTGCCTGCCTGATCGCGACTGTCTTATTATTCGTTATACATCCACGGTCCCTTATCCCAATTCAGACCCCTACCATCCTAGGGGGGTGGGGGGTTGGAGATGATTATCGTTGAGTCGAGGGGTCAAAATATATGTGCCATTTGAAACAAATTTTAAAAATAAGCCTTTTATTTATGAATTAAAACAGCCGTCCTAATGCAGCGTCTCTTATTCAAGATCTCTATTTCTTTTTTTTTCACAGGTGGCTGAAAAACGACATCAGTTCAGTAGCCATTCCGACACATTATTACAAAATCATCCTGCGATGTGACACCAACAAGAATCCGTATTACAAAGTACCCGGATGTGAGGGACGGCTTGACGTCATTTCCTTTATCTTACCACACCTGCCCAGGCGTCCGTGTTCCCAGGTGAGCCCACCGATTCAATTGAAAAAGGTTGAGCTCGAAGCGAAATCCTTCAAGATCATCACCCTTAAAATTTGACATTTCACAGTAGTAATTAGCCTCATTTGTCAGTTTTCTTTTTATTCATTGGGCTCTTGGGTATGAAGTGTCACTGGTTTGAATATCCGCAACACTAAGAACCCTTTGGTTAACATTTAACCCCTATGAGTCATTGATGTATTCCTCTCAAAATGGTTCTTTTGGGTGGGAAAAAACACAATTCAGGGGAAAAGAAGTGATGTAGGATATTTGGTTTTCGCTGATGACCTCTTTTGACGATTTCGTGCTTAAAATAGTTACCCTTATTTGCCAGCTGTATTCTAGATTATTACATGTTTATATATGTCCGTGCAATGGATCCTTGGAGCTAATTTAATAACTGGACAGCTCTAGATCAGATTCACTCTTAATTTAATTTTCGCTGATTTTCACCGTATGAAACTATCCTCTTTGATTTACATTTTGAAAGAATTGGCTTTTACTCTTCCCAGTAGACCGCGACACCCACGATTTTTTGCCGCCTTCAGGGTAACGTTTTTGATGCCGCGAGGTTGTTTCAAACAAATCACATAGTACATTAAAATGCACCACGTGAGGACATTTTTCTTGTGTGGCGTCACGACTTTTTCGTATTACGTGATGTTCATTCATAACATGCTTATCTTCAAAAGGAAAGCTTGCCGGGCGTTTTGCGTAAAGAAAAACACTCCGAATTTGTCCTGATCACATTTTATATTCAGCTGATATAAACAGCAGCCATGCTGACAGTTCTGTGGCAGGCAAAAACCAAGGTAAGCTTTCCTCTTGAAGATAACATGTTGTGAATGAACATCATGTAATACGAAAAAGTCATGACGCCCCACAAGAAAAATGCCCTCGCGTGGTACCACGTGATTGGTTTGAAACAAACTCGCAACATCAAAAACGTTACTCTGAAGGCGGCAAAAAAATTCGTGGGTGTCACGGTCTACTGGGAAGTGTAATATTGCAGATAAATCCACTGTCTTTTCTCACTTACTACTCTTTTGCAGTTTCAGTCTTCTTCCAAGTATTTCTTGGAAAACACAGCCAGGGTTCGCGACATCGAGCTGCTGACAGGAATCAAGTTTTTCGGCGGCCTTCCACCAGCTGAGCAGGCGCGCATCAAAACTATATCGCCTGTCGAATTGTGGGTCTGAGTGTTCATTGATCAAGAGTGTTGCCATTGTAAAGAAATATGCTATAACTAGTAGATAATTAACAATTATTCACCGAAGTGGAGGTGAATAATTGATTTAGTATATACCACACAAGCTGAATAACTGGCGGCCCAAAGAGTAAGTTTATTTGTGACAATATGCCGACAAAAGCCATTTTGTTTTTGTTCGGCTGCTCGGAGGTAAATAGTACTTGGCTAATCACTTCCGAGCTAGCCAATCAGCGCACGCGAAAAGCAGTATTCACTTGTGTGGTATACACTAATTATTTTTATAAGTTTATAAGTGAGAGTTGAATAGCGATTGTAAAGAAATATACTGTAACTAGCAGAGACAATTTTTTTATAAGTACATAAGTGAGAATTGAATTATACTTTCTGCAATTGTGAATGTGACATTTCTCTACCAGTTTGACTGTACGCAAACGTGTACGGGTCATATATTTACAAAATAAGACGGAAGTAAAGCAGTCAAAGGGGCTCAGTCACGTTTGAAAAGCTTAGCTAAACTTTTCAAATTCGTTGTTTGCAATCCGTGTCAATCTTCTCCATCCTTAACCATCCTTGTTCCTTTATGGTTTATTATTATCTCTTTGATGTTTTTCTATCTTTATAAAGTGTTATTTTTAGGTTTCCTTCAATTTAACGGTTATTTTTTCGATGTTCAAAATAACTCAAGATGCCGTGACTGAGCCCCTTTAAGATGTGTACAAAACTAGTTTAAAGCTGTAAATTGAACAGCAACATTGAATTAAATACGTTCCGCGAGTGTGTGAAGAAAGTTCTCTACCAGTTTGACTGTATGCCAACCTATGACGGCTGGCTTGCCTTAAATTTGAATTGACCAATCAGGATTCAGATGGCGGGAAAAACTTTGCTGTCTCGACGTCAATGTAAGTTAGCATTAAAGGCATTGAAATCAGGCAACTTTTCTCACTGGAGATCGTATTAAATATTCACCAAAAGGGGTTTCAGTTATGACAGCCGCCGTATGCATGTTATAAGAACGGAAAGAAAAGGGTGAAATTATTCGCCAGGTTTACTCTTTTACGTTCAGTCACGTAAATGTCGTGAATAGAACCTTTTGCTCGCTTATCCAGGGTTAGCACAGTCAGCCTGCACAGGAGATCCACTTTTAGGTTTGGCTAACTGTATTTAATACCCCGAGCTCGTGGGTTCAAGTCCAGTTCTGACTAATAACTCCTTTGTGTTGGTTCCAAGTGGACCCGAGTTCAACCACTAGGCTTTTGTCCATTGTGCTAGTAAAAATTTTATGTTTTGTTACTAGCGGGGCTAAGAACTTTTGGAAATTACGCCGAAATTACACAGTTTCTCTAAATTCTGCTTCTTACCACCAAAATTATGCTACTTGGCTTTCATGCAAAATTGAGAATTAAGACAAAACAAGGAATTAAGTCATTTGGAAGACACAAACATTCCTGTGGGAATTGTCTAATTCGGTCATAAACAAATACCTGTTTAGTATCTGATGTACCTATTTTCCTTTGGTCAATAATTAAACGCTTACAAGAGGTTGAAGCTCTCTGTACGACATTGTAAGCTGCTAAACGATCTGAACTTTCTCAGATCGACGACCCAAACGCCGTCAAAATTATGCCAAAAATTCTGCTAGCAAAATCGATAAAAGCCTACTTCCTCAACTTAATATTTAAATACCCAACTGGTTCGCTTTCCGCAACACTTAGCACAGTAAGCGCCCTTTCTTTTCACGCTCTATTTTTTTTCGTTTATGGTGGTATTTAAGGTAATTGCTTAGTATTGCATTGCGCATCCCTAATGCGCACGTTTTCGCGTCATCAGCGCGCGCACATGCGCACGTGCTCGTGCAAAACGTTAAGAGATTAGCCGTTAAGATATTAGCCCCCACTTATCTAAATAGCTGCCACTTATCTAAATAGCTGCCTCGATTTTCTTATCTCAGTTTCTCTCGTGACTGACCCCTTTTTATTACAAATATGGTACTTTTTTTCATTTCAACTATCGTATAAATCTTAAGCCGTCCACACACCACCTGCCTCGATTAGCCTTGCTATTTGCAGGTGGTGTGATACCAGTGTATTTTTAATGCAAGAAATAAAGATGTTGTTGTTGTAGATTTCCCTCAAACTAAGGCCCAGTTCATACGTCGCACTTCTGCCGTGTCGAATGCAATTCAAACAAAAGATAATGAAGCAAATCATCTCATTATCTATTGTCTCAAGTGCATTCGACATGGCAGAAATGCGACGTATGAACCGGACCTAAGCTCGATAACGGAATAAATTCTCCTTTTTTCTTAAACAAGCACGGTGACCCCCGATTTTTTTTTTTTTCAGGTATTTGCTAAGAACAATCTAATGAAGAACACATTTGAAGAGGAAAAAAGTTTGATGGTAGAACATGATTTTTTTTTTTGGAAAACAGTTCCAACTGGGTGTATTTTGGCCAAGGCGAGGACTTCAAGTTAACCACGGAGCTGTCCGAAAAAGTGCAATATTCCAGCAACCAGGCAATCAAAAACGGCTTAAATGAAGCAATACTGCTTATGTCAATAAATGAAGCTTTGCGTTCAAGACAAAACTTTGTGCCATTCAAGTAATCAAGATTTAATTCTGTATGAAGGTGATTCAAACTTTTAACGCGCAACCTGTAAAAATACCCCATTTTAAGAGCCTGCTGACGCGTAAACAAGCACGGTGACCCCATTTTTTATTGCATTTTTATAATGCTCATATCATGAATGTTCATTACACCAAGTTTAAAAAAAAGTTTGATAGTAGAACAATTTCAAGGGAATCACCTTAACGGTCCATTAAAGTATCTCGTTACTAAGCTACACGGTTGCTACCCAGGTGCAAATTCACTTCCGGTCAGCCAAAATTTTTTCGCGCGCTTTTTTCGGCGCCGGCCCGTCGCCGATTCAAGTCGCTGTTGAACTTTTTTACTTCGCTGCAACAAAGTTACTCACAAAAAAACACTTTTTGCTTACATTTTTTTTTATTAATGTTCTTCTTTACGGTTACAACATGTGAGTGGTGCCTTTATCTTTTAGACTTAACTGTTTTGCTTGAAAACTTCATCCACGTACAGACGTATTAACAGAAAGCCGCAGCGATGGCTGCATGTTGATGGGGAAATTTCGAAAAGGCGACAGCACACGATTTCCAGTGTCAGGTTAGGAATCGAAATCTCAAAGATGCGGAGACACAAACTAAAATTAGTATTACGCTATAACCACCTGCAAACTCTGTGTTCGAGGCCTTTTTGACCGCTCCGAAACTCCCTGAAGTCTTTTGCGATATAACTGTGCGACCTTGTGAACCTGTGTCCGTGAACTGTCCTTCCGAACCTGAGAAACTCCACTGTTTAGATATAAATTGCAGCCACTCGCCAAAGATAGCGTGGAGCAGTAGAGGCTAGCAGACGGTGAGCAGAGAGGCTTGTAAATTATTTTTGAAAGCAGCTCTATTTCAAGAATTTCAATTTTACATCAAAAGTGCTAACCACTCGGCCGGATAGAAAACTTGACTAATAATGGTGAGCTCGAAACTTGTGATAGACAACTTCTCCTAATACAACATCAACCTCGCTTTAGAACCTAAAAGTAAACTTAGTTAAAGTAATCTACAACACTGTGACTGTGAAAAAGAAACTGAATTCGAATTTTGTTCGGTGAAACAAAACACAGTTGAAGAGTTCGAGTTCGAGTGTAGTCGATGTGCGGAAAAAGTCAACTTGAAGAGTAGCCGGCATTCCTGTCGTTGAAGCCACAACTTGCCCAAGATCTGTAGGACGTAATTTCGTTGCTCTTTCATTCCTTGCCAATGGGCAATATTTCAAAGATTACCACAACATTCTCGGGACTCTCGGTCTGGATCACGTCAGTTTCACTCAGTGGATCCATATTGTTGAATGGATTGCACCGTT
>JAHPZR010015440.1:0-5000 GCA_019787425.1 Platygyra sinensis | reverse complement strand
GGTCGATTAGAGCGAAGTCTGGGGCCCAAATTTAAGGTGATTCCCTAGTAAAAGAACCCGTCATAGATTTCCAATGAAACTTGGTATGGTGTCATTACAGTACAACAAGATGTTAAAAACGTAAGAAAAAGAGGGGATCACCGTGCTTGTTTTCATGCCACAATGCTGACAAATAATTATGGTTATTTAGGTGACTTTTGGTTATCTCAGTGCGCAACAAATAAGCTCGATTATTTTTCAATACGGCGTGCTATTTCACACAGAGTTCGACTTTCTTTGATTGTTTATTCATTTACGTCTCAAAAAAAATGGCTTCAAATACCCTGCATTATTAATTAATATTTTTATTCTTTAAAGGAAACATAATTTGGACTTGCTCTGTTGGGCCCGTTACGTCTCTATCTGTAGCATTAATTTCATTTGCCAGAAAAGTAGCCATAGATTTCTGCTAATTTTTTTCTCAGTTATTGAGGATATTGTTCTCATTGAATTTATAAAATAAAAATTGGGGGTCACCGTGCTCGTTTAAGAGAAAAGGAGCATTTATCTCGTTATCGAGCTTTATAGTTTGAGGGAAATCTCTTACGTTTTGTACGCGCGCGCGCTCACGTGCGCGCGCTGATGACGCAAAATCGTGCGCAGTAGGAATGCTCAATGCAAAACTAGGGAATCACCTTAAGAAGTCTGGGACGGGAGGGAAACTTTGAAAATTCTCGGAGTTTCGAGCAGCGGAGAGGGGTGGAGAGGGGGGGGGGGGGGGGGGGGAATCCCATAATTTTCAGTTCCAGACCTCGCACTAGGAGACCGCGTATTAAATACTCAATACTAAGGTAAGTTGATATTTTATTCATATTCCAGTTGTCACTTATTCACTAAAGTGGGAAGTTGGCGTGGCATAAAAATTAATTCCATTCCCTCTCCTTGCCTCCGTGCGTGTTGATTAACTGGATCATGGTTTTATTATTATCTTTTAGTATTATCATTTACTTCCAAAGTTGCCCCACGTTAATTCCAGGGAGTTAATTTAACGTCTTCGACTAAGGTAAATCAAGGAAACGGAAAATCAATGATATATATTGATATTGAAAAATTAAAGGAGACATTCCCGTAGCGTGGGAGCTAGGTTTAAATTCGATTTATAAACCAAACGAAACAAAAACAAATCTTCCAAATAAACATCTACGCAACGTACGTCCGAGTAACATCCGCGGAAGAACTGGTTAAGATGTCCAAACTATAATAAAACTCAAGAGCAATTACCTTGGATCTATGCGGAGCATTCACTCTCTTACCTTCATCTTCTGTTGGGTAAACCTATTAAAAGGCTTTTAATAACTCAATGTCGCCTTTGTGAATGTCATGATCATAAAACAACCCATTTTCAGTACCTACAAAAACGTTCAGTTGCATTTCTGTTATTTTTATGTTAATGGTTTATAAATGACATTTTTATTAAGTCCAATTTTTCTGTGCAAGATTACTTTGTTGTTAAAAATAGCTTGAGGCAGTCGAAGTCATCTATGTGCGGTAAAACTTTAATTTATTTTCTCCTGGGTGAACAAAAACTGTATCAGTTCAGCGCCTAAAACTATAATGTGTCTAGTAATTTACTATGAAACCCATTAATCTCGACCATTTTTATAGCACTCTGACTGGGCGAGACTCCATTTTAAAAGACCATCGTGCTTTTTGTTTTCAAAGAAATTTTCGTTAAAATCACCTGCGGGATGATGTTTCACTGAATTTCGCAGCTGCCAATATTTTTGAATTGTGACTGAATACTTTTTTTTCGTAGTTGATGTGCCTGATTGTTGCCACTGCTTTCCAATACACTGAGGCCCGTCCTCGCATCGCCAGAGAAAATTAAAAGCGCGCAATAAGTGTGAACGGTACGTCTAATCATAGAAATAAATTACCAAGGTGCGTTTTCAAATTTCGCCGGCGAATCGAAGTGTGGATCATGATGCTGCCTGAATATGGAGCTTGCGAGTTATTTTTACCTGGGACGCTTTTAATCACTTGAACGTCTAATAACATTTCTTTTAGACATATTATGGCTGCAAGTAATCGGCTTCTACTTTAAAACTCCAGAATACGATTGTTTGACACCACTCGTATGAGTCTAGTTATTTACCCGTCAAGCTGACATTGTTAGTTGTTGCACGAGCGGAATTTACCACCTGCCAGATTACAAAAACCGAACGACGTGATTGGTCCAATTTTGTCAACTAATATTGGAACTTTAACAGCGCTATGCATTTAAAAGGGTTTAAGCATTGGAAATATTTTATAGAGTGATTCGTAGAAATGTGTAGGACTTTGGAAACGAGAGGCCGTTAGTTTTATGGAAGAAAACGATCCAAAGAATTTTAGATATGTCGAGGAACCTGAGGATGAACTATTCGAGAAGATAAAGGAACTGAAAGCGTGTTTAGCCGACGCTATTGAAGAAAAAGACCAAGTTACGGAGGCAGACGCTCTCAGCTTTCTCGGTCTTGCGTTTTATAAACTCGGAAATTATCAAACTGCAATTGAATACCACCAGAAACATCTGTCATTATCGCAAGAACTAAAGGATGAAAAAGGCGAACGTCGAGCGCATGGCAATTTAGGCTGTTTGCATAAAATAACCGGTGACTTAGAAACGGCAAAGGACCACTTTCTCGCTGCTATGAATATAGCGAAAGAAAGGGGAGACAAGCGTCCACTAGGAAAGATTTATAACAATCTTGGGAACATTTACGAGCTTCAAATGAACTACGATGAAGCGTTAAGCTGTAATAAAGAAAGACTTAAGGTTGCTAAAGAGTTGAACGACCAAAACGGCATTGGAAAGGCTTTGGCTAATCTAGGCAACCTGAGTCATGTGGCTGGGAATCTGAAAGAGGCTATTGCGTTTTATGAAGAGATGCTGGGAATATTACGAGCTAAACTGAGTGAGTTTGCTTTATTTTCAACTGAAGAATTTGCAATTAGTTATACGTAACCAAGTAAGCTTAGCAATATTGTTTTCATTACCATACCAACATCACATTGACCTTCGGATGATTGTTTATGATCAATCGTTCTGCATGGATGACTCTCACCTTGCCCATACATGTGGCTAAGATATTTGAAAAATACGCCATTTGCCTTATTATTACCTACTCTTCATATTCAGTTCCATGTTGAAAACATCCGCCATTCATCTTTATCATGTTTGTTGCCATACGCTGTATGTTGCTAGCAAGTTTGCAAGTTCTTGGCAAGTTGTTGCGAAGTTAATTTCAGAGTTCGAATTCCAGACTCGTTAATAATTAACCATGAGACGCTGACCTTTTCTTCTGATCGGAGTGACACGCTTGCGAAGTACTGGGTCGAATGGAGCTGAAAAGGTTGCAGGGGCCTTGGTAACTGAAAAACCATATAATATTTATGATATCGATAATACACGTGACCTAAGAAATCTTTTTCACGATTAATTAACTTTTCTTTTTGCATTCTGACAATGCATTGCAATGTGGATATGAGTTATATTTCGGCTAGAATCTAATAACTTGCCCTAAATTTTTTGGCACGCATGTTGAATTATATTACAAATAATGCAAATTAGAAAAGTTAAGGAGCCATTAACTACATTGTTATTTTGAAAAGTTCTCCTACTTTCCTAGCCTCGACTCATTTCTAGATTTTGATGCGACTTTTTCATATTAGGAAATTCTGATCGAGTGGCATTTCTTTCCCCTTTTGCAATCATGTATAGCATAGAATATGTCGAACTATAATTCATCCAATATTTTCGCTAGCGCGCGATTGGTCTGAACATGTCACGCGACTGAATATTCCCCAGCTAAACCACCAGTGCCATTTTTGTTCTTACCACATTTTGACGTCATCCGTGATTTATACTGAACGACGGCCCACGGCAACATGGAATCTGTTTTAACTAAATAGAGTTTCATCCAAGTTCCATGCAAGATTGTGAGGGGGAAAAAGTGTCAGTGACACTCGTTATAGTCACTTCAAGGCAGCAATAGTTCACATAACGTTATTAAGGACGGTGCCTACTAATTCAAAGGTATTTTTGCGCGGTTCACTGAATATGCGGGAAATGCAAATCATAACGAGTGCTATTGAAATCCGAAAAGAAAATTGGGGGTTACCACGCATTTTTCGAAGATAATTGATCAGCAATATTTGTAAAAAGCTTTAAAATACAAAGCAATGTATGGCGTTTTTTCCCAATTGAAGCTTAATTATCTCCGAAAAATGCGTGGTTACCCCAATTTTTTTTCTGGATACCAAGAAGACTTGCTAAGTGCTACTTTCTCCGCATAGTTTTGAACCGCGCAAAAATATCCCTGTATTAAAAGCACCACCCATAGGAAATCTGAGTATCTCGAGATGCGCAGACCGTATGCGCAGTAACAATAGTAGGCACCGTCCTTAAAGCTATGGTATTTTCTTGCTTCTGAATATTGATCAGTTAGTCCTGACCTCAAACAATCCGTAAGCATGAAGTAGTGATCTGGTCCCAGCTGTTCAAAGGTTGGATAACGCTATCCACAGGATAAATCACTATCCAGTGGATAACGTGATTTGTTTTGTTATCACATATCCACAGGATAGCAATTTATCCTGTGGATAGCGTCACAGTATCCGGCTTTTGAACAATTGGAGCCTGTTCAAAGTATAAGTTGTCTGAATTAGCAGGAGTAAGTTAGTCAATAGAGTTTGCCATTGCCATAAACCGTCGAAATCACTGATTTTTTTCCCCTCTCCAGGAATCCTTGATACTTTGGCTGAAGAAGAATCTAACTCGGAAGACGATGACGATTTTGTTGACATTGATTTAGTGGCTCTGCAAGTCGCAGCGTAAGTGACTTTAACCGCAATAGTTTTGCTCTCTGACTCCCCAGTTTAATTTCGTTAATTTGAAGTGTCACTCAATTAAGATCGTAATGATTCAATGGCAAGTGCCAGTGTATAGTTCCATTAAAAATGCTGGGTTTATCTACAAA
>JAHPZR010015434.1:102500-117688 GCA_019787425.1 Platygyra sinensis | reverse complement strand
GTCAGTGCAGAAAAGGGTCTGGGTTTCTGTATGGGTCGTGACGTCAAGTCAGGAATCACGAGATCCTTCTAGTTTAGGTAATTGTTGTTTCAGTAGTGGTGAGGAGTTTTTCTCGCCAAAAAACAAACAAATTGAAGTCTGCGAAGCAATGCGGTCGTCAAGCAAGCAAAATAAAAGCATAAAGCTTCGAGATATTCCTGAAGTGACGTCATTCGTCACCAATCTAACATTACGCGGTCATCTTCATTGGGCGTGGCCAAGGCGGGAAATTTAAAGCTTGATTTTATGGCAAAAAGCATCGGAATTCACTTTTTTGGGTTTGAAGACATTTTTAGATGTTATAGAGATGATGAAAACCTAAAATAACTTTTTGGCGGTATAGACACTTTAAGACAATGTCTAGTTTTAGCTGAATCTACAATCTAGAAACAATCAACCGAACATTTGCGTTTAAACTAGGTGAACCGTTCAGATGTTTGTAGACATGAGAATTTTGTCAGTCCAGTTTTTGTTAGTAAATTGAACTTCAGAGTTTGAGTTATTCAAAGGTGCAGAAAACTAGGAGACCTACTAGTAAGTTAAACTGTCATAAGAGGTAGAGTAAAGTTCAGAGCATTTCATTGTGTTGTTGGTTGGCTATAAACAATAAAAATAGTTCTCAAGATCTTATTTTTTTTATCTTGGAAATAGACCAATTTCGATAAAAATTATATTAAAATTCAGCCTGAAAAACAATAGACTTCAGCAAGATGCTTTGGGGAATAACTACAGAGTTTGTGGGGTTTATTTCCCAGAGTCTCGTTCTGAGGTCTTGTGTTAGGCTGAATTTTAATATATCGATATTGGTCTATTGCTCATTCACACTCCAAAAATATCAAAATAAACAGGAACTACCACAAAAAGTACTTTTGATCTCTTGTATCAAGTTTTGCCAAATAGCACAAAATTAGAAAGGGAAAAAGAGAAAATAAAATACTGTGAAGTGTTTTCACAAGCAAATGCTGTTTTGTGCCAAATTTCCCCCATTTTTAGCCTATGCCACAGACCTTTACTTTCTGAATGCCTCCTGCTCCACTGATTTTATGCTCTTGCCTTATATTTGGCATGACTAACAAGTGAGAAATTCTTCACCCATTTGGGATTGCTTTCTATGCAAGCTATCCTATCTTATACATGTAATTACTGAATGTTTCCACAAAAGATAAGTACTAAGTCACTTCTGTCCCTAAATAAAATGCAACCAATGATGGAATGTTTCCGGTTGATATCTAGGGTAACCATTCTGCTATGATCATGGTCATCTCATGAGCCTCCATTGTTTAAAGGATTCCCAGAAGGGCTGGTCAGCAAGCGACTTCATTGCTGTGATCTTCTTTCTGAGACTTCTCAAAACTCTCTTGTTCCTCAACTGAGTCTTGTGACTTTTGGTTCAAGCAGTCATTGATTTGACCAATAAGCTCTGCACTGATGTTATTCTCAAACAAAACCAGTTCTTGCATTTTAGTGGGGTAATTAGCAATGACGGCAAAAAACAGTTCACCTCCCTTCTCACCCACTCCACATCCGTTTCAGTCACAGTCAATTTTCCAAGTAGATAACTTTGCTTGTATTATTTGAAATGCTTTCTCTGCGTTTCTGTATTTATGATGATTAAATATAAAAGATATTCAGAAACGAGAAATGAAAGGCCAGAGAAATCAAAGCCATATTTTGGACAAAACCCTGAAAATTACCCGGGGTATCCAATCGATGGAAATCGATGATTGGAAAACCAATCGATCAATCGATATGAATCAATAAAATAAGTTAATTGGTATCGATTGGTATCAGTCAATCGATGATCAATCGATAACCACACAAAAATCGTTCATCGTTTGACATTGATTGGCACAGGAGCTCCAAACAGACGTCACGCACGCTACCTGTCTGCTTCATTTTTAGGAAGCCCTGTGGACGAAGTTGCTAAAACAATTCTGACCCAGTCTTCTCAGCGCAAAGAATATACCCCGTTGCGGGTAGAGGCTTCACTGAATATAGAGTGCATCATCAAAGACTATCATCTTTGGCGTTTTGAGGTGAATGTTAGTGAAGTGTTCATTGCAAACAAGAAGAGAGAACGCGGAAACGCGCTTAAAGTTATGTAACATGGCATATTTCGAACATATTGTTCTTGGTAGCTCAGTGGTTAGAGCACCTTTCATGAGATCGGGGTGTCATGGGTTCGAATCCCGCTCGGGGCATTTGATTTTTTCCAGCATTTGTTCTGTTTATATAGATAGGCATATCAGAGTTGACCTCTCTGATGATGAACAAGCGCTTAAAGTTGTTAACAATCGTGGACAGCTCGGCCAGCTACAGGCCAAGCTTGTGGATCCTCTTTGGCCACTACATGCAGATATTTTAGTGCTAATGGCAGAATTTTTTTTATATTAAAACTGTAACAGACAAAGAGAAAGAATAGAGTATTGTTGTCCTATTGACATTAAAATGAAATGTGGTTACAATTACTGCGTACAAAGTTGTGTTTTTATGTGTCAATTCCCTTTCAGTCAATGTACTACCAATCGATACCAATCGATACCAATTTAACTATCTATTGGTATTGATAATCAATACCAATCGATAACCACACGAATCTTCGCCAGCGATTGGTCATCGATTGTCAATATCAATCGATTAATTGATATTGATTGGTATTGATTGATATCGATTGTCATCGATTATCGATTCCATCGATTGGATACCCTGGGAAATTAATATGGCTGTTTCTTCTTGCATTGTTAGTAGTTTGTTTGAAAGGTAACCCGGAAAGTGCGTTTCTTTAAATTTCTGTTGTTGTTGTATGCATCAAATAATTTTCAGCAGCAGTTTCCAAACCAATGTTAATAATTCTGATTTGCTCACTACTTCCATGGTGTTTTAATTTGAAAATTTTCTCTTAAATAATACTGTTTGAAACATTTATTCTGTTTTAGCTTGCATGGTACATCTCTTGGAGATGAAGGTTTGGAATGTCTGATGCCTGCACTTCAAACTCATCCTAAACTTCACTCTCTGGATGTTGGTGACTGCCAACTTGGAGATGATGGTATCAGACAAATCTGCACCCTTCTTCCTTCAAGTGAAGAGAAAAAGGGTCTTATGGAGCTTACATTGTCAGCAAACCAAAATGTGTCCCCACAAGGATGGACTCAACTTGCCATTGCCATTGCTGCAAATTCTCAGCTTCAGAGTCTCTATCTTGACTATAACAACATTGGCGATTATGGGGCTGGAGTACTTTCTGTTGCCATGGCAGCAAACTCAACGCTAGAGAGAGTTGATTTGGAAGGATGTGGAGTGGGTGAGAAGGGAGGTGAACTGTTTTTTGCCGTCATTGCTAATTACCCCACTAAAATGCAAGAACTGGTTTTGTTTGAGAATAACATCAGTGCAGAGCTTATTGGTCAAATCAATGACTGCTTGAACCAAAAGTCACAAGACTCAGTTGAGGAACAAGAGAGTTTTGAGAAGTCTCAGAAAGAAGATCACAGCAATGAAGTCGCTTGCTGACCAGCCCTTCTGGGAATCCTTTAAACAATGGAGGCTCATGAGATGACCATGATCATAGCAGAATGGTTACCCTAGATATCAACCGGAAACATTCCATCATTGGTTGCATTTTATTTAGGGACAGAAGTGACTTAGTACTTATCTTTTGTGGAAACATTCAGTAATTACATGTATAAGATAGGATAGCTTGCATAGAAAGCAATCCCAAATGGGTGAAGAATTTCTCACTTGTTAGTCATGCCAAATATAAGGCAAGAGCATAAAATCAGTGGAGCAGGAGGCATTCAGAAAGTAAAGGTCTGTGGCATAGGCTAAAAATGGGGGAAATTTGGCACAAAACAGCATTTGCTTGTGAAAACACTTCACAGTATTTTATTTTCTCTTTTTCCCTTTCTAATTTTGTGCTATTTGGCAAAACTTGATACAAGAGATCAAAAGTACTTTTTGTGGTAGTTCCTGTTTATTTTGATATTTTTGGAGTGTGAATGAGCAATAGACCAATATCGATATATTAAAATTCAGCCTAACACAAGACCTCAGAACGAGACTCTGGGAAATAAACCCCACAAACTCTGTAGTTATTCCCCAAAGCATCTTGCTGAAGTCTATTGTTTTTCAGGCTGAATTTTAATATAATTTTTATCGAAATTGGTCTATTTCCAAGATAAAAAAAATAAGATCTTGAGAACTATTTTTATTGTTTATAGCCAACCAACAACACAATGAAATGCTCTGAACTTTACTCTACCTCTTATGACAGTTTAACTTACTAGTAGGTCTCCTAGTTTTCTGCACCTTTGAATAACTCAAACTCTGAAGTTCAATTTACTAACAAAAACTGGACTGACAAAATTCTCATGTCTACAAACATCTGAACGGTTCACCTAGTTTAAACGCAAATGTTCGGTTGATTGTTTCTAGATTGTAGATTCAGCTAAAACTAGACATTGTCTTAAAGTGTCTATACCGCCAAAAAGTTATTTTAGGTTTTCATCATCTCTATAACATCTAAAAATGTCTTCAAACCCAAAAAAGTGAATTCCGATGCTTTTTGCCATAAAATCAAGCTTTAAATTTCCCGCCTTGGCCACGCCCAATGAAGATGACCGCGTAATGTTAGATTGGTGACGAATGACGTCACTTCAGGAATATCTCGAAGCTTTATGCTTTTATTTTGCTTGCTTGACGACCGCATTGCTTCGCAGACTTCAATTTGTTTGTTTTTTGGCGAGAAAAACTCCTCACCACTACTGAAACAACAATTACCTAAACTAGAAGGATCTCGTGATTCCTGACTTGACGTCACGACCCATACAGAAACCCAGACCCTTTTCTGCACTGACTCACGGTCAACTTCATTGGGCGTGGCTGAAGCGGGAACTTTAAGGCGATATCTTAGGGCGTTAAAATCTCAGAATCCAATTTTTTTCTTAGAATACCTTTTTACACAGTATAGAGTTACCATAACTATAAAAACCCTGTTGGCGGTATAGACACTTTAAGCTCAAAGAAGCAATCTACATCTTATTCAGCCACTTAAAGCCTGAACTAAATGTGCAATTACAACACAACAATGATTTTTGCTTATGACTCGATTATGTAATTAACACTCATGCACTTGCACACGCAGAATTGTAACAGTACTGTTAAATTTCAAATTGTAAACGTATTTTAAACAGTGGAAAACAGAACGACACATTAAACTGATGATGGCATGAGTCATGCCGAAAAACATGTCTTAAAAAAGTTGTATTGTGAGCTTAAAATTTTGGCTGCTGTCAATCATAATATTATGACAACCAACAAACCTTGAAAAACTGAAATTAACAAAATGAATCAAAATCTATCAATCACAACCCACAGACGTGACCTCCTGAACATTGTAATAATGTAAGCTTCTGTTTTTTGAGAGGTGCACGAAGATCGTTGATGGCAGCAAAACACAAAATCATTGAATTAGCATCACGCCATCATTCCTGTTATTGAGAGGCACAGTAAGGGTACCACAGTCTTTAAAAAAATACGGTAACCAGGACCAATTTTACCTTACACTGGTTTTAGCTTAACTTGTATTACAAATTGTAAAATCAGGTTATTTTGTACCCAGGCATCATTTTTTTAAATATTCTGATCTAAGTTGTTTACTGTCTAAAACTCTAAATACTTTAACAATGATGCACATGTAGAGAAATTATGATGGCTAATATTAAAAGTAAATGTTGATAGACGTGTATAGTCTAGAATGTTATTGTAGATGTATATATATCCAACTGGAGGGTAAGGAGTGCTTTGGACTCGGTGTAAATTGTCCTGTAAAACATTAAAAAGCCAAGTTGGGTTACAGTAGAGCTCAGGTGGGTGGTACAGCAACTGCCTCCAGCGTAGGAGGTTGCGAGTTGGGATCTGGGCTAATCCACCAACCAGGATCTAAAATATTGAGTGCAACAACATGCCCATTGTGCATAAAAAAAATATTGTGTTGGCTCATGATTGAGTCTTTAGGAGGTGGGGAGGACTTCTAAGCAGTCACCTGATTAGGTTCCAAGGGTGTCTGGTGATAAGAGATCCAACTGTGCCTTTTTTCAGGCATCTCTCTCTTGATGCTCTCATATCGAGTCTTCCATGCTTGAAAGATGCCAAAAATTTGACCCCAAAAATGAAATGCTGGTGACAAAGCTCGAAACATCATGCACTATCAGTGATGGGTCAAATCTTGATTATGTCAGTTTGGACATTAGAATGCATTAAGAACAACGAGCTGTACAGAAATCTGTAAGTTTACAACTTCTGAATTTTCCTGTTGAATCTTAGACATTCTTCAACAAAGAAAGAATGCACAACACAAGCCAGGTATTTCTCCACTTCAATAACAATTCTTACATGTATAACCCACTGCATCTGGTGGTCCATGTTTAAATTAAAATCTTTATTACCGACAACATTTTTAGTTGGGTTACTTTGTGCTTAGGAGTTAAGTCCAGGGAATTCTAATTTTCTTGGAGTCATAAATTCTTTAACAACATCATCTGTGACTAGTTTTCTTCTTTCTTGGTGCTCTGCAACCAATGGCTGTAATACAGAAATGAGTTCTTTCTTGATTTCACCAGAAAGCATATTGCCACTGGAATAGTCCTGACAGGAAAGAGGAGAAATCAATGTTATTATCATGCATAAGCCAAGAACAAATTTTGGCATATCAGTAACACTACCCTGGGTGCCAGAGGTTTTTCTTGTGCGGTTTCCGGTGTCGGTCATGTCTCTATTGTGACACGCTTTGCCGCTTGGGCAGTGCTAACGGCCTTCAGCTGCCATTTCCATCTGCCGCGCGAGAAAAACCTGTGGTACCCAGGGTAGTAACACTGCCACCAACAGGAAAAATTTATCTTATGACAATTTACTCCAATAAATTCACCAGGTAACTTTCTTCGTATTAAACAACAGACTAAAAGTTAAACTGCACCAACTTAGCAGCTATGGCTATCTGCTTAAAACTTAATCTACTAAAAGGCACATGTAAAGGTACCGCACCATGTAACTTTAGAAACCCAGTTTAAGCCAAGATGCATTGCACACTGTAAGCTAGCCTGTGTCACAGATGCTAAACATCTGTCGGTTAGATACAACACTCTGACTGTCCTCAAAGAACTAACCTCTTTTATTTGAGCAAGTTTTTCATCATCCTCCAAGAAGAAAGTAAGATACTGGTAAGCAATGTCCACTGTCACATCTCCGCCATATTTCCTGTGATCTTCTACAGTATCGCGACCGCCAGAAAAGGCATACTTATTTACCTGTAAAAGAATTTTGAATCTAACGTTCTTTGATCTCTTCCTGTGTGAGAGTTTAATTTTACAACATGGCATTTACTTGCCATGTCTGACCAAGAATATGTTTACTTAGCCCATTGACCCCCAGAGCTTTTTGCCAAAAACACATGTTTGGACATTTTGAGAATTTTCAGGCTGGATATGGGCCAAATTAGCTCCAATCTACTCATTGTGTTTTACGACTTTTCTGCTCTGGCATGTGCAGAAATCAAAATTTTGAGTTTTTGAGTTTTTCATAATATATTTCAGGCTCCACTGAGCTGGGACGTCACTCTCAGACTGATTTGGGTATCATTGGAAAGATCTTTCCCTCCAGCAGAAGTTGTGTATAGATGATACCAATTTTGGTCAAAGGTGATTACATCAGAAGTGGAACAAAGGCAGGGCTCATAAAAAAGAGTAAACAAGTTATTGATTACCTTCTTTTTAATTTGAGCCTGGGAATCCGTGAGGAAGATTGAAGAGGTGGGATCACTTGAGCTCATTTTTGTTTTTGCACCTTGCAGAGCAGGAAAGAAGGTGGAAAATATCAGAGATGGCTTTGGACAACCAAGTCGTGGAGCCACATCTCGCGTCATTCTGAAGTATGGATCCTAGGATTTCAAAAGAACAGTGATAAGTGCCATTGCCTCAGGCAAAGTATTCCACTTACAAAACCCTGAACATAGTGTTAAAAAATAATTATAATACAATTAAAAAATATATTTAACATCATATCATGAAGTGACTAGGAGCACTACTGAACAGGGACTGAACAGTGACTGCAACTCCACTTAATAGGCCATCTAATAGAATGTTAGTCAACCTACTTCAGGTAACCACCTCTCCTACCCCTTCCTCAAGCTGTCTGATGGAAATTCACAGCATATTCTTGTTTTCAAGGTAGAAAGAAAAGTTTAAACATGGAGCAATCCTATAAAAGGCAAGGACATGCCACCTTTGAAGCACTTTGTTGGCTTTTTGTGCAATAGTGGAAAGCCAAAATAATGATCACATAACATAGAAGTCGTGGAAAAATAGTGTCTTTTTTTGTGAAAACAACAGAACAACAGAGTAAAAAATACGTAGAATAATTTGAGGTAAATAATTGTGAGAATAAAACTTATATTTAACACTTTAGAAGATGCCTTTGAAAGAACAGAAATGATGAATTATCTTGAGTTTGTCACTTCATGGAACATTCTAATTTCACTGCTAACCGTAAAATAACATTGCTGATGCTTGAATAAAATAAAACAGAAAATTACACCACCCTGTTGCTCTCCAGAATTTTGTGGCAATGCACTAAAACTAGACCTGAGTGAATAAGCCAATCAGACGAGAGCATTGGTTGTCCGTTGGGATTTCTGATTGACAGGCTGAACACTTCAGCCTCTTTATACAGGACTACTCCATGTTTAAAATCAAGCAAGAAGATGAGGTCAAAGGCTGTTACTGCACAGATGCAGAGACCCTGTAACAAGGCTGGTTGCTAATGAGAACACAACACAATGAAAATGGCCAGGAATAACTCAACTACAGTGTGAATCTTAGAGACTCTCAGGCTCAGGGTGACCAGGTATAACTTTCTTAACTAAGATTCTCACCTGATCTATTGCACAAGGAATGAGACATGGCACATCTTTTCTGCTTCCAAACGTGTGAGGAAATGAATGACTAAAAGATGGAGCGGCTTGGATGGCAGGAAAAGCTATTTTACCTGAAACACCCATAAGAAATTCATTTTTGATCATTTACGGGTAGACTACTCAAGGTCAACTGAATGTTTGAATCATTTATAACAATCACCAAAGAGCAAAAAATGGGTTTAAGAAATCGTGTAACAGTACGTCCTCAGCAAAGGATGAAAAATGTTAACAGATCAAGCTCAACTGGGTTTACCATGGCTTATGAAATACATGTATTCAGCACTTTTCATCACATTCATGATGTACGCTGACCCTTGTACAACGCACACTCTTTGATCTTCTTGGTAAAGGAATAAGAACACAACAGACAGCGTCAATGCATACCTATACAGTCACTCTCCCCAAATCCAAAGATGGCCTTTACTTGGTTGTATGTCACACATCTTTGTATCTTGATAATGTTCTTATAAAATTCTGAGCTGCTCCTTAAAGTTGATAAAGAAAAAAAATGCAAAGCTGTTTTCCAGAAATAACTTACAAAATAACTTAGTATAATATACGGGTTATTGACCAAGTGTGAGGTCAAGATGGCTGGATATTGGCCAAGTTCTTTTTTTTTTGCCTGTTTATGAACCAAGTCGAGGTCCATAAACTCACAAAAAAAAAGAATGAGGTCAATATCCAGCCATCTTTACAAAACAAGCTTGGTCAATAAAGGATTTAGTATATGGCGGGATACAGTGGGTAGTACTAAGCAGGCAAGATGACTCCATCTTGACTCCATCTTGCCCGCTCAGGTAGCCAATCACAAGGCATGATTTGGTTCATCTTGCCCACTCATACAGTGTATAATAAAAATCCTTATTGTATAGCTAAAACCCATTCTATAGCTAAAACCCATTTCTATGCACATACTGATTCAAGTTTTAGAAACCTGGGTATTTTAAAATTTCATGACATGCACCTACTACAATTATTAGGTTTATTCATGTACTCTCACCAAAACCGTGCCCTTCCTTCAAAATTTGACTGTAAATTCACCTTACAGAAAGAAATTCATTCGTATCATACAAGAAACTCTCATTTATATCATTTGCCTCTTTGTCAAACTAACATCAAACAATTTTCCGTTTTTCACCAAGGGCCTAAATTTTACAACTCCTTGAGTACTGAAATCGTCAACTCGTCCTCCTCGGTCTCCTTTAAAAAGCACTTAAGGCGTTTTTCTGTAATAACTATTAACAGTTTTTATACAAGTGTGTTTAAGTATTAACTTTCCTGCAGCTTTTCTTTCATATCGTATCCTTCCATTTGACATTGTAATTGTATGAAATTGTAATTGTATCCATTGTCATGTTCTTATTTTATTTTTTTATTTCATCTCGTAAAACAATAACTGAGGAGACCTAATTAATATAAGCTTCATAGTTTACTTTGGGTCTCCTCGCCATTGTAAAATCGATTCTTTCTAATTTTTTTTTATTGTTTTCATTATATTTGTGGTGTGGCAAAATAATAATAAAAAAAAGTAAATAAATATACATATTTGATACAGACCTCATCATTGAATTAATATACATGACACGAGCATGACAGGAGCATTGAACCCATGACCTCCCGAACACCAGGTGGGCGCCCTATCCACTGAGCTATGAGAACTCATGGAGAGCAAGGTCATTTTTAACTGAGTTCATATGTGACAGGCATCCTGCATACTGCTAGGATTAGCACTGTTTGAAGTCATCATGAGTAGTGATAAGGGACATTTATTACTGAGCACAAAAAATCACCATGATGACTTTGATAGTGCTAATCCTAGCAGTATGCAGGGATGCCTGTCACATATGAACTCAGTTAAAATGGCCTTGCTCTCCATGAGTTCTCGTAGTTCAGTGGATAGAGTGCCCACCCGATGTTCGAGAGGTCATAGGTGCGATTCCTGTCGGGGACTCAGATTTTTTTTGTCCCATGCTCGTGTCACATACATTGTATGAACTCAGTTTAAATGACCTTGCTCTCCATGAGTTCTCTTAGCTCAGTGGATAGAGCGCCCGCCCCGTGTTCGGGAGGTCATGGGTTTGACTCCTGTCGGGGACTCAGATTTTTCTTTGTCCCATGCTTGTGTCATGTAGATTAATTCACCTTCCACATTTATTACCGAGCACAAAAATTCACCTTATTTAATATTCACTTATCAGACCTCATCATTGTTTAACATTCCTCCACATGATGCATAGTTATTATCACAAAATATTCACACCCACCCTGGGCAAGTAACTGGTTATTAAAAATTCTGAGAAGGGGTTTCAAGTTAACCAACTTTTTAAGGAAAGTATGTCAGTCCATTTTCAAAGGGGTTAGAAGATTCAAACCTCAACCCAGATCAACCATTCAAGGTCAGAGGCATAATATCTTTAAATAAATGAGGAAGCGTTCTCAAGTCAAATTACTCAGAAAATAAATTTTCTGAGTTCTCCAATGGGAGTCGAACCCATGACCTTCCAGAATACCGGTTGGACGCTCTAACCACTGAGCTATGGAGGACTCATGGCAACATAAGAACCTAGTTTACGACCTTATTTACGCTGTCTGCTAATTTTCTTCTTACCCTATGTAATCAATATCAGAGAAGATAAAAGTCTTCTTTACATCAAAGCCACAAGCAATAATATCTTTTGCATTTTCATAAGCCAGCCTGTGTGCTTCTTCACATTCTAAATCCTTTAGAAAGAATTTTTCATCATCTGTCAGCTGGATCACCAAGGGTACATTGAAGGCATCCTGTAGATATCTAAATTGGAAGGAATAAAATAAAACCTCTGGGGCCAGATTCACTTGTAAGGTCTTTTAGATGAAGATGTCCTTTACATGTAAGTAATGAATTGTTCAAAATACAAAAGCACATTTGTTGGGAAACAATACTAAGGATACATCTTAAGGTACATCTTAATGTTCAAATGTCCCCACCCCTGAAAATTACCAGATTACTGTTTTAACTTTTCAGTAGCTTCTATTATGCTTCTGAAGCTGTGTATGTAAACATGGTTTATTAATTGTAACACCTTTACATGCCACAATATTCTGGGCACAGGCATCATCAAGTCAAACATCGTTGATGAACTCACTATTACTTCACGAGTAGCGGCCAAGATCACTTTATATACTGCATTCATCGTAGGTTTTACGTTGTTTCATGCAAAACCACTTAAATACATTCCATACAATCATTCCATTATTTATACACCTACATATCCATCGTCGCAAAGTGTATTAAAACATTCAATCATAAATACACCGGGTAGGTCAAAGCAATTGACTTCTATAAATCGTATCATGCGATGTCGGTATTGTATTGAATTATTGTTTATGAATACAACTTAATATATTTATATATTCAGAGATTAATATAAATCACTCTTAAACACCTCCAAATACGGAACAAAGCTTGTGTTGGCCTTTAGTTTTCAACCAATCCACAACGAATGCGCAATATTTTCCTTTGAATTCGTCCAAGTTTGTCTCTGCCGTCTCTGCCATGATTTATCAATCGACTCGTAACATGAAATCGAGGCTAACAATCAAATTCCCCACCCCCTATGAGTAGTGACCAAATGCCCTCCCTCCCGGGCAGGAAAAGGCATCATAATGCGCCAGGGTATGCAAGGGGGGGGGGGGGGGGGTGCGGGGGGTGCGGGGGAGTTGAAGCTTCATTTGACTGGTACATACACCGAATGCAAATATGGCGGACCACTCGGTCGTCGCCCGGGACGAGTCGAATGAAAGCGAATGAAAGCGAGGCTAGTTGGGCTTCGATGTTTTGTTTTGATTGCTTTTCGAGAAAAGTCTTGCTTCGTAGTCGATTTGTTTCGCCCTCCCTACGCGTTTTTGTGTTCCTGAATGCCACCGCAACAGAGTGGAATCTTCCACAGCAGAGAAGGTGTTCTTTTTTTCAGTTTTCTCGTTCGCCTCTGAGGGGAAACCAAAGAGACGGAGGCAAGGAGTTCTGAGGAGTTCACATTCGCCGAAGGAACTGTTTAAGTTCAGGTTGGAATCGATCTAAGAAAATGTGTAAGCGATCGCATTTAGCTCTGAGTTGTTGTCATTTGGCTCAATGCTTTCACTGGTTTCAGTAACGGGGCAGTTGAAGTTCATTTGCTTGGTTATTGCACCGTAGTATTTATATTTACTTCGTGCGATTCCGTGCAATCATGCGAGTGGACGCGAACGCAAATAACTTCTTCCTTTGAGATAGAGGATATCATTCAAGGAGACCTTTTCTTTACCCTGGGGAGGGTATTGGCCATGAAAACCGTGTTGGAACACCACCAGACACCACATTAGCTCGTCATTTAAACGATTTTTCTGAGATCTATCCTGAAACGTAGCAAACAATAGCAAACTTTAGTCCCCGCGGCGATCGTGAACTCCTTTTCTCCGTCTCAACGAATTGCATTGATCCACTATTTTCCCTTAGAGGTTAACGGTGGAAGATTTCTATCCCCTCTCGTCGCATTCAGAAACACAGCAACTCGTAGGCACAGCGAAATAAAACAACAGGTCGACCACAAAGCAAGAGTTTCCTGGCCGGGAAGAACATCGAAGCCCAACTAGCCTCGCTTTCATTCGCTTTCATTCGACTCGTCCCGGGCGACGACCGAGTGGTCCGCCATATTTTGGCATTCAGGTGTAATATCTAATTATCATCATTTATGATAAAATAAAGTTATTTACAGATCTAAAATTAACATTTAATTTAAAAGAGAGGCATTTTTGTATTACTTGAAAAAAACAACGGGAGACAGTCCACAAAAAATATGTTAGTATCAAAATCTAGGATGTGAAACGTTTTGATTTATCATAATCAATAACAATAATTAGTATTACTGGATTGGAGAACAGTCAAGTCCGCTTACTTGTGAAGATGAAAGGAATCATGATCGGCCATGTGCATTGCGTCCGAAGATGGACCTCGTCCAGTATACCAATAAAATGGCTTTCCCTTTTCATGAACATATCCAGGCCCATAGTCAAGATCCCTTAAAAACACACACACCAACAAAAAATATTAACCAATAATATATTTGACTATTATCGAATATCAGTTGAACCCTCCCGGTGGGACGCACCTCATAACGCTGACTAAACTCTCATCATGCGACCACGTTTGCCCAAAATTAGCAAAAAGGTTCCAAAGTCAAATCACGATATTGGAACCTCTTGTAATTGATTCATCTCGTCATACAGCAATCACCTCTCCTCAACGACCCAAAATACCAAACGTTTCCAGCTCTTTAAGGGGCCACTATGACGAAAAATCGCATTCTTTCTCTATCGAAGCCATTTTAAAGCATAAACTGGATGAGAAGAAAAATGCTGGTTTACTTTTTCTCAAATATCTCTCTTTGTTCCAGGGATTATTCAAGTTTTTAAAAATAAGCAAATTAGGTAAGTGATGACATCATACACTCAACCAATTTTGCTCAAATATGATAGAAAAGGATATCTCAGCTAATTTGTATCAGTAAATGTTTGATTTCTTTGCACGTAAAAAATTCTACTAAATGTCGGCTACACAATTTGAGGCCTTAACAGTTTTGTTACCACGGTAACATACGGGGTTCTAAACGCTCCCCAATACTTAAGGCATTTCTGACGGCACCTTTGGCCTCCCATCTTTCATATTTGAACCAAAATGGTGCCTCATATTACATGCCATCTCACAAGCATTATGGAATATGTTAGCTTGGGTTTGCGGCTTTGTTTAACCTTTTTTTCGGGCTGAAAATCACTTACACATTGAATTCAAGTGGGGTGGGGACTGGAAAAGAGTGAAGTTTGCCAGGGAAACAAAATGTTTTATAGTTTGAAGGTGTATTTTCTGTAGAACTATTAGTCCTGCCAAGGTTCAATGCTCCTGCGCAGTCAAATTGGCCAAGATAGCCTCCATTTATATTACAATGAGGTAAAATTGCGTTGAGTATATGACGTCATCATTTTTCAGACTTAAAATATCTCGAGAGCGGGAACTAATGCAGATATTTGGCAAAAGCGTGAAACGGGACGTTTTTCATTCTTTTAGAGAATTGCTTTGTGAAACCCCTAAAAAATCAGAGGTAAAACATTTCATCATAGTGGCACTTCAAGTCTTATCAATGCCAATATTGGGAACCTCCTGTAAGTG
>JAHPZR010015434.1:72500-97500 GCA_019787425.1 Platygyra sinensis | reverse complement strand
TTTTAATTTTAGTATGTTTATGAGTTTGTATTTTTGTTTTGGTAGCATTTTGAGAAATTAAACAGATGTGACAAACATATGTACTGCACAATTAAAACAAAATAATGCTACCAAATTCTGAACCTCTAAATAAAAGAACCACCACTGAAATATTTGTCACTGAGAAAAGCACTTAGTAAAGCTAACTTGCAGAATCATCTGTGATGGCAAAAGAAACATTCCAGCACTGCATGTAGTTTGACAAGCCTAAATTATACAGTGATTTTACTGAACCCTTGAAACAGAAACTAATAAATTATTGTTTGTATGTAACATCGTCTACTAATTGGTATCATTGTGTGATACACAAAAACAACAGCTAAAGTCTGAACAAAAGAATTACTAACTACATGGGAATGGTAAGAACTGAAAAGAAGTTGTGGTGTGTACAATTCTGCTATGTAATTCATAGGTAAAGTAAAAATCCTCTAAGCTTCAAACAGAGTCATGTGTGACCTATGAGCAAAAATCAATTTGAATTTATTTCTATCCAGAGTAGGGGGTCCTAAATTACCAACCCTGTGGAAACCACCACAATACCTTTTTCCCTTGGCTTCTGAACACCTCCAGGGAAACACTCTTTGTGATTTCTTGTCTATATTTTTAAAGTATCTCTTCTATTGCCATTGCTATTAACATATTGTGTATGGATCCCTTGTATAAAAAACCTACGTTTTAAATCAGAGTATGTTGAAAATAATCACTGAGTTATTAAATTCAATTGGACATCCTTGATGTATCATCTCAGTGCTACTCAACAATTGAACTTCACCATCTCACATATCTGTAGGAAGACAGCAACAATAATAGTGTAAGTTTTACCAAATACATAGAATATTTAAATACCAATAGCAAAATAACATCCTGTTCACAAAAGGTATATATTGGCAACCATACAGAAAAGCTTGTGCTTGTGTTTTCATTAGCAGAAAGTCATAGTGCAAGATCTGCCTTCAAGTGCTTTTCATAGATTTTAGAGATGTGCAAGTATGCAGCTTGCAAACAAGAGGGCTCTTTAGTTGTTGTCTGCTTTTTGACAGTTAGTGTACCACTTACATGTATGTTTGTAATAGAGATCATTAACCTTGAGTAAAAACATCTTGCAAATTATGTTATTCTTCACCTGAAAGATTTCAAATAAAGGGCTTCTTTAGTAATCACCTGAGGTGAAGTGGCAACATCTAGTGGTGATTCGCCCTCATAGTTGGTCATTCTTGGGTCAGCACCTGCAGCCAGTAACAGAGCTGCTATAGATTCCATACCACGCCCAGCAGCAATATGCAGTGGTGTGATTTCGTCAAGAGTCATAGCATCTGCATCTGCATGGCATTCATACAGAAGGCAGTTCACCATGGAAAGATTATCTGCTTCTACTGCGTGGTGTAGTGCAGAGCGTCCACTCTTTCCATCCTGTCAAAGAGATCATAAACTACTCAGTTTGATTTCAGCTCAAAGTATTATATATATTATCATCCCTCTGGCTTTTAACTCCAGCCCAACATACACCTTTGCAAAGGCTGTCATACTAAAACAGACTAAAGAGCCAATTTAATATATGAAGGAAACATGGCATACCTGCATATTAACATTAGCTCCAAGAGACACAAGATAACTGATGATCTGAACACTATGTGTGAACACTGCGCTGTGAAGTGCCGTAAATCCTGCAAAAAATATCCAAGTTAAGTAATTAAAGTCCAAACTATGAAATTATGCTGACAAAGGGAAAAGTGGTGCACTGAAATAAATAATGTAACTAGAAATAATCAAATTCATAATTTTGCTTCAACTAAGCACATCCTCTAACAATCTCAGGGAAAAAAAATTCCTTTGGCGTTTGTCCCAATTTCTCTAAACTTAACATTATAAGAATTTAGTCTTACATCAAGAAAAACATCAGGAAGTTGTATCTTCCTTATTCTCATCACTTGTCTCATTAAAACTAGATTGACATTTTTAATAAGAAGAAAACAAATATCAATCATTCATGGCATTCGAAAGGATCAGCAGAAGGGGAAAATTCTCACAATGAAACTGCCTCCAAGCACATTTCCCTTTCCTTTCTGGAGGGAAAGCCCCGCTTAGACAATGGATCTATACAAACGGAAACAACAATACTGCTTCAAAAGCACATTTTTCCTTAATCGCGAGGGAAAGCCCCGTAAGTTTGGAGTCATCAATCGAAACTGCATGTACCTGCACGGCGTGGGCGAAGAATCAACGTTTTTCCTGAATGATCAAAAAAGGAAAACCGTTTCAACTCTGAATAATAAACTGACTACATATAAGGACTTACCATTGTAGTCTCGCTCATGCAGCATATTGTAAACTCTCTCTTTCATATCTTCATTCCATCGTTTATCATTTAACGGCCTTACAATTTCCTTTACACAGTCCAAATCCCCTTGCTCGCAAGCTAAATGCAAGGCTGTTCTGCCATTGCGGTCCGGAATGTCCGGAGAAGCCCCGGCCTCTAGTAACCTTCGAATCGCGGCGGGTTGGCGCGTGATCGTCGCCAGATGAAGCGGTGTCTAAAGAAAAAAACACAGGAAACCTTATTCGGTGGAAAAATAACGACAAATTGTTGGGAGAAACACAAAGGAATGTTTTAATCGCCCCTTTAACGTTCGTCTTTGAGATCACTTTCAATCCGATGCGACCAACTGATGTGAAAATATGCCAGATATTTGTTGTTTTCGTTTCAGTTTACCTGTTTGAGATAGTTGTATATGTCCAGACATTCTCTGCAAGGTGCGACAGCAATGATTGCATCTGTTTCCATGGGCTTCATGTTTATAATCGACAAATGAAGAGCCCTGTTTTAAGGGGGAAAAGGACAACATGAGAAATCGGTCTCTGCATGTTTAACAAGGTCAACAAGCATTGCGGAATTGCAGATATTTGGCATCCACCATTTCTTGGAAAGAAAACATTTTGGGAAAGTTTCATAAATTGATCATGATTTGCGAAAGTTTGCATAGGAAGTACGAACATTCTGTCCCTGATTACACAAAAATAGTCACAAGGTTTTAGGATTTTCAAGATTATTTGGAACTAGAGTACTCTGCGGTGTGAAACCTGTCCTTTGTTAACATGGCGGGATGCAATTTTAAAGTTTTTGAAATATGAAAACTAAAAAACTTGTGCTTAAGAGTTATCTTCTCGATCTTACAGGAACCAAGGAAACACTAAAACATGAAAGAAATTTTACTTTTACCGGGTAAACTATGAAATAAGAAAACGATTATTCTGTTTGTTCCAAGGCAAAGGTCATCAGACGTGGCCCTCGTCAGCACGTAAAAATTTTAGTTTGGGGAAATATATCAAACCTTATTTCACTTGAAAACTTACGTATCTCCATCGTCGTCTTGAAGAAACAACAACCTTCTAACGTGTTCCTGAGCAAATAAATATCTCACATCATTACTCTGGGCGTAATTGAGAAAAAGTTCTTCATTCCGTGAAAGTCCTTGTTCGTCTGTTTCGAGGGAAGGGTGTCTTGTGTTCGTGTCGGGGTCTGCGATGGTTAGATTTTGCGTCCTCTCCTCGACGCTCCGTATTTCCTTGTCATTACATTCTATGCTTTGAAAACGAAGCTCTTCGTCGTCTCCAAACCCAGAATCACACTGTATGCTGGCGGTGACTGCCTTACCTCCGCTCAGGGCGAAAGAGGAGAGCTTTTGTTGTGCAAGCGCTTTCGGCATCGCTCCTCGAGGAATCAGCTTTCGCTGTCCGATAGTTGCATCCATTTCTTCCAACGATAATATCTTTTGGATATAAAAACAACTTAAAAGACACACAGACTTCACGAGACTATTAAACGCGCGCAAATAATGCAAATGGGTTCGTAAAACTTCCTCCGTCAAACCGTAGCCTAAAATGCTTGGAAACGCCAAAAGATGGCGGATTGTGGAGTATATACAACTCTGCTTCTTCGAAGGGAAATTTCCCTTATCACGTGATAAAAGGGCTGACCAATCGCTGATCACCTCCGACCACTCAGAAACAATGCTTGAAAAATGTTAACCAATCAGCGGCTTCCTTTTCTAAGAATCAAGGGACCTTCCCGGGGTCCCCGGGGTAAACTTTCGAAGTCGTGAAGGAATGTAAATTGAACGTCAGCTGTTATGAATTATTAATTAGGGGATTCCCCGAAACACAACTCGAACTTTCGCATTTCGACAACCGATACTGTTTGAGATGACGCTCGAGCAACGCATAAATTGCGTGGTTGCGTAATTGCATCTCTTTGTCTAAACGATGACTGCGTACACAGTACTTCTACTTTGTATTGCATTTCCGTCATAAGTAAAACTTACGAGTAGCTATATCGTCTCCAGCAAAATAACAGGGGCTTTTTTCTGCTGACTCCCATGCCATTTTAGGGCACGCTTGTTCAGATTTTTCGAGCGATCACGAAGTGGTGAAAAAACCCCCACTCAACACATTTTTCGAGTATTAGTTTTTGGGATATGTCAGCTGAAATGATTTCATCGTTAAAATTAAGAAAAAATACAGCTTACCTAAGAAACATTTTTAATGTATAATTTATATCATAATCGCTTAGAATAGTTCGTCAAAATAAAATCCTTTTTTATAGAACTTGTTCATGCTAGCCTTTCATCCACGATCCGAAAACCAGAGGACATCATGTCCGATATGTACGACAATTTTAACTATAAGAGCTTTCAGTAGAAAATTGGCGCAAATATCGCATTTATATAAGGACCATATTTAAAGCTAATATAATATTGCCTAATAATATATAAGCTCGTGATGTTCCTGACAACCTCGTGACCTGAGAGCCGAAGACCAATAATGATGGTTGACCCCGTGGGAGTCTCTTACCAGAAAAGTTTTTTGTTTTTCATTTTCTGTTATTGAGTGATGGGCAAGTGCACAATCCATCATTGACGATACGCATAATGAAGACCAGTCTTCACATAATACGAAACCTTCCAGACAGACCCTGGCTGAATTTAAGAGCCAGCTGCGGATTTGGTAGTAGGGGCATGGAGAGACGGTTGCAAGAAACTTCATTTACCAGTACACCCCTAAAAGTAGTAATTCCTTAGCACTTAAGCTCCGTGCATTGTGCAAATTCATCACCTATCAGCTTGGTCAGCAACCTTGCTAACGTGCGTTATTTCATATTCAATTCTAATGTCTGTTATCGAAAGCGGGAAGACCCACCAAGACATATACACTCCCCTACGGACAACATACGCGTGGGTATTTTTATTTACCACATGCAGACTTGACCGGACTGGACCAATACCGTGTTCAGAGGTCGGCGCACGTGAGGGACCAGGTCCCGAAGATTTGTGCCGGGAACGAAACCCTCGCCTTAATTGTATCCTGCAAACACGGAGGTATTTCCAGCTTTTATTTCACTCTGCGAAAAATACCGAAACAAAAGCTGGATTGGAAATCCGTGTGTGTTCGCGGGCTACAAAGACTGGTAGAGTTTTCGCACCAGGAAATTGGCTATTACCTGACAGGATGGGTGCATTAGGGTGTGAATTATTCAACTGAAACAATCTTCAACAAAAAACTAATGCTTAAAAGTACACAAGAACTGCATTTGAATAAATAGAGAATCTTTAATTGCTGTTTTTCCTCTGCAAAACAGAAAGTTACCGTAAAATGTTGACTTCATTATTGCTTAATTTTTAACAGTCTAAAAGTAGTAAATAACCCAACCAATTATGATCAATTATATAATCTCTTTAATTGCGTAAAGGACGATTTATAGAATTCGTATTTTCTGCGCGGCTAGAAAACAGGCCCACTATCAAAATAATTATTACAAAATCCCACAAAGATACCAAAAAATCACGTGAGATGTGAGATGTCAAAACTGACTGTAAACCCCAGCAGTCAGATAGCTAAAAGTATTTACATTATTACATTCTGACCAAATCTTTTAAATTACAGTAGAATTCATATTTCAGCTTAACTATTATTGGAAGCAATGTTTGCTCCCTAGACAAAGAAGTTACCAGAAGAATTTCACCCTCCTCCCTTTATTTTCAAACTGTCCGATTTTTGAAACAAATTATCATCCTCCTGGGCCTTTCAGAATGTCCCTATTCAACTGCCCCAAGGAACATGTATTATTAGGCCCAGTTTGAGTTCACAACTGCCTCAATTTGTGGTGTTAATTTATGATCAGTCAGCAAACTAGTGAGAGGCTCCCAGGAATTTTGGGGCGGCAAGGAAACATCATATTTATTCAGGGGGTGGGTCTAGGGGGAGGGGATGAAGGGATGAAGATGAAGCCTTTGTGATGAGGATGAAGCACCCGAGATGAAGCGTTCTTCTTTGTATTCCCTTCTCAAATTTGTTTACCTCACTAGTCAGTTATGTCATTCCTTAGTGGTGGACCCCTCCTAATAAAAATCCTGGATACACCCCTGTTATTTCAAAGGAATGGGAGACATGCTTGGATTAATTTTAGGGAGCAAGGGAAACATACCCCTATTATTGATTAAAGCATGGCAAAATTCAGAGAACAATTGAACTTATAAGAGGAGAGTATGGAAGAAAATGGGAAACTCAACAGGATGAAAGGATCATGTATCCAATCCCTGGGAGGCCCTCACGGGAAAAACTGTAGTAAACTAGTATCCCACCCAGGATAGGTGGGGAGGGGGGAGGAAATGTCTTGGTCAATTAACGGTACAATGAGGTATAGGATAGACCTGTAAAATCACATATAAGAACCTAGTAGATTAAGAAAATACAGTCTGAAATTTGCCATTTAGACATCCATTTTTAGAAAACCTATATTCAGAAGATATAGATTTGGATGCCACTCCAAGCAAAAGAAGGTCTGTGTTGGATCAAACAGATCAAAAATTTACTTTTAATTGACCATTATTTTGAAATTACTCTTTCAAGACTATTATTTCCTATATTTATCTCAAATTACTTTCATTTAGTTATTTAGCTTTATAATTAAGAGGACAGTAGACAGAGATAACTTAATGTATAATGAATTTGGTCTCTGTTTCTGTAGCAATTTTTTGCATCATCAGACAATGCTTGTGGGGAGAAGGAAGACTAAACTTTTTGGGGCTCAACATTTGCCTTTAAGTACTGAACAGTAAATAAATTAATAAATTATTGAAATACTAAATAACATGCGAGCTCTTCTTTGTCTGTGTCAACATTTTGACCATATTTGTCAAATTTAATCTAAAAACCTTGACTACTGAAACCATTAAAAGAAGGCAAATTCCTACAACGACAATCACTTTCCAGGCAGCAGAACCTTCAACTACATTCCCCTCCACTCTCTTCTCAAGGAACACTCCACCTTTTTCCAACATTGCTGCTCTACGCATTGGCACAAGATGAGCAGACTGCCGTATTTGGTTCTCTCTCACTGCAAGCGCATCAACCAAATCATCATTGATATACATTGCTGTTTCCTTGCTCTGTATTAATTCCTTTGCTTCCCTGTCTTCAACCAACTGATCATGAGAGTACAGCAGCCAGCGCAAATACACTCCCAACAAGCCAGTGGCCACACCAGTCACATGCGACATACACCCATCTGAAAAGAAAATTGTTTTTACATGTCTAAATGCTGAAGACTGAAGCATCAAATGAACTAAAATTGTTATAAGAAAACAACATGTTTTGACTGATCTAGTCATCTTCAGTTCTAAATTACAATGACCATGACGGAAGATCTGAAGAAACTTGTTTCCTAAATAAAGACTCTTCTTGCTATATTCTCGGTAATAGTGAAGAATAGTTCCCAAAATATACTGTCGGCCGACTGTCGGCCGACTGTCGGCCAACTGTCGGCCGACTGTTGGCCAACAGTCGGCCAACAGTCGGCCGACAGTTGGCCAACAGTCGGCCAACAGTCGGCCGACAGACGGCCAACAGTCGGCCGACAGTCGGCCGACAGACGGCCGACAGACGGCCAACAGTTTGCGTTATGTTTGAGGCCAAAGTGTTGGCCGACTGTCGGCCGACAGTCGGTGACCTGTTGGCAACCTGTCGGTAATGTGTCGGTAACCTGTCGGTGGGGCAAACAAAAATGATCGTAAACATTTACTTGTCTTTTGCTTCTAAACTATATAAAAAGAGTTTAAGTCATTTCATAACGATACCTTGCTCAGCACTTTCGATACTAGTATGGCTTTTGTCCACTGTTTTAGCGTTGACTAGCGATACTTTCCCAAATTGGTTCCTATTCATTTATCCGCCATTTTGAAAAGTTCTTCTTGTTCAGACATACACGAAGTACTGTTAACTAGCGTTTTGCAATGCATTATAGGGCGATTGGAAAATTACTTTTAGCTTTGCGTATTTCTTGCCCTAAAATGCTTAAATCCGAAGCCTATTTTGTGTAAAAACAAAGATATTAGAAATGGGTACTAAATTTACCACTACATTTTGGTATGTGCAGTCGGGAGATGGAGTAAAAAAGCCTGTTTTACAGTTCAAAGAGGATCAAGGAGATAGGTAGGAATGTTACTGGATCCGGTACGATCGACAGATTTCGATTTACTTTTTTCAACCGGAAAAGTTTTTGACTCTATTTATTTTTACTCTTTTTTTCAGTCGATTTGTGCTCTACTATAACAGTGTCGGCCGACTGTCGGTAATGTGTCGGTTATCTGTCGGTAACCTGTTGGCCGACAGTTGGCCGACAGGTTACCGACAGCCGAATATGGGAGCTATTGTTCACTATTACCATATTCTCAAACTTTATATAGCTTGCCTGCTGTTGTCTAGACATTTCAGCAATTATTATGAAGCTGTCATGATCATGAAATTTCCATGGTTTAAATCATGCATGTGTGACTTTTATGTTAAGTACCATCAATCCAGACACTATGCAAATTCCTGACATGTCAAAGACAACTATCTTTCGTTAAAAAAATAATTGCACGTCTCAAAAATCAGACTAGGCAATCACCATGCAAAACAATTTTCCTATGAAATTCCATGGCTTACAGTTCAAATTCACTTTCAGATTGGCAAAAGATAAGCATTTTTAAAAAAGAAGTCATCTAGTAAAGATGATAATTAGGACAACATGGATGAAACTACATTTTGTAAATAATGACAAATGATCATAATTTGAATTTTGAAGTTTTCATTTTCTGGTTGCCCAGTCCACTATGACAATGGAAAGGCTTAGCACTGATGAAAACTCGCATAGTGGTCGCATGGTGGCCAACAGTGGTCTGTATCTCAAACCCTCTTCACTAAAATCCTGTTATTGCTCCAGGCAGCTACTTAACCCTTTACACCCTAAGAGTGCCTTATGGATTTTACTCTGTCTAACACCAGACGATTTACTCGTCAAAGGGAGACCCCTTAGGGCTTAAAAGGTTAATGTTTCAAGCAAGTCAATCATGGGACTGTTTAGTACCATCAAGTTCCTTCTCCAACAGCAGTGAACGCATTGGCCTCATACCCAGTGGTTTCCTAATTCAGAAAGAAAATAACAGTACATTATAAGCACGCTATGAGATACATACAAGGTGCATGGATCTCTTGCAGCCGCGTCCTATTTAAAGTTTGCTTCATAAACTGTTGACATATCCCTGAATGATTACTTTTCACATTCCAAGGTTATCAATAAGCTTCATGTAATAAAAGCTCTGTATTCACCCCATTTCATAACATCAAAATAACACATGATTATATTTTCCAGGTTTCTTTTGAGTTTCAGAGGAAGCTTAGTCACACATTCTGTACATGTAAGTTGAATGCTAAACATTATAGATCAATTTCCATATACTAAAATTCTAGCCTGCAAACAGGCTCTCCGTATGGGTAATTCTGAGATTTGCTTTCGAACAGCGCGCGGGCAAGCGAGAGAGGGAGAGCCTGCAATGGTCCTTGTATGCTTTGAGTATTTTTGTTCAGATTCTGAACGTAAATTGCTGATTGGCTAATTCGACTTGACACATGTCAAATACTACCATTTGCGTTCAACTGTGAAGCGTGGATGTTTATTCGCGCATCAATTTATTTGTCAAATGAAGCTTGGTGTCATGCGACTTCAGAAAGATGGAGGCGCTAAAAGTAAACAAATTTGGACGATCCTATTGCACTGGAACATAGGCGGCTCAAGCTTTGGTTGTCAGAGGAGTTATATTTTTTACAATGCGAACGATCAGGTTGTGAAATGTGACAAAGTTACCGCCGTCATCTAGTATTACACAACGACCAAGTTTCATTACACAAAACCTGACTCTCCCCTTTCAGAATATGGAGTTGTTAACATCGAGGTCAGTTATTTTTAGTACACAAATATCAAATTTTCGGCTTAAAGAAGGGCTAAATTTGGCTAACATGTCTACTAATGTTTTTACCCAATACATAACATCCATACGCTGAGTCACATTGCGCGTAATGAAACTTGGTTGTTATGTAATAGTAGATGACGCGAGCTGAACGTCATCTCTTCAAAGCATGGCACAATTTCAACAGTGGGATTTTTTGGCAGGGAACACTTTTATAAATCGAGCGGTTTTCTTCCAGCTTTTAGTCGATATGTTTTCTTCGGAGTTTCTGGATTCGAGTTCTTGACAAAAACAAGTTTCATTTTTAACAGCCGTCTTGACCTACAACATCATTTCTGCTTTCGTTGTGATTGGTTCATTTCAATTTGATAACTTGACAGATCAGTCAAGCGGAAAGGAGGCAGAACTCAAATTGTACAAGGACCATTGCAGGCTCTCCCTCTCTGGCCCGCCCGCACGCTGTTCGAAAGCAAATCTCGGAATAACCCATACGGAGAGCCTGTTTGCAGACTATTAAAATTCAGCCTAAAACGATACAACTGTAGACCTTAGCTTGATGCTCCAAGGAGTAAACCCCAAAAACTCTGCATCTTAACTGTATTCCCCAGAGCCTCATGCTGATCAGGTCTATTGTTTTAGGCTGAATTTTAATAATCAAAATTGGTCTATTCTGATTGATTGTCCATTATTTGCCTATCAAGAGCATTGCTCTTTAAAGACAAAATTGTTTTGATTTCTGGCTTACAAATACATGAAATAACTTTGAAGGTTTTCGGACTCAGATAACCCGTAAGAACTGTCTTGTTAAGCAACATTAGAGACTACATGTACATGTACTTGCCTGTGTTCCCTATGAACAATAGTCTACTCTGATTAAGTTGGTGACCGACACTTTTTCAGTTCCTCCTCATTCTTACCTTAATATTTGTGAAGATTTGAATTGAAGGTTCTTTTTGATGTTCCCAAATGGAGAATCAATGCTTCTCTTTTCTGTACCATCTGTTTCAAGCTTGTCAATAAACTCACTCTGTTTAGCTCCCAAGTCATCAGCATCAGTTTCTAAAAACTGCTCAGTTTCATCATCATTATCATCTTGACGAACACCATCCCTTTTCTCGCCAAAGCAGCCATCATTTCTCTGCCAACTCAGAATCTTTCTTAACCGCTCAGTTGACAAAAAATCACCATAACCCATGGAACCACATACCATGCCTTGCTCCATATACAAATCGCGCTGATAGAAACTCTGATCTAATGTTCTCTTCTGCTCGATTGCTGTCATTTCAGGATACATCATGGAACAGATACGATTGTACACTTCTTCTAGTCCACCCTTGATGTTTGATTGTTCTAGGCGTTTTACAAACACTGGAGTACAACCTGCCATTAAAAGCACATTTCTTTCAGTCATACATTAGTATAATTTATGAAATATAGAGGAGGAGGCAGAGTATAACAAGCACTGAGCATTCAGTGAAGTTGTGTGTGTGTGGTTTTATTTATTTTTTTTTTTTGCACTGTGTGCAGCGTGTTCCTGGGAAAGACACCCTTTCATAACCCCTCCACACCCCGATTTTACACCAGTTAACTATCACCTCATCTAAGGTGGAGTAAGAATACTCCTCACAAACAGCCAACTGTACTGGTGCAAAATCATCTATTCACTGGTTTTCCATTATATTAAAGAGGTAAATATAAATTCTAATTAATATGTGAAGTTACCCTCCAAGACCAAAATAAATTATTCAGTACCCTTTCCCAATATGGATCATATTAGAGATTGTCCACATTATAGAGGGTTTTTCTTGCTAGGACAAAGGGAGCTGCTGTGACAGGAACTTGTTCGTGTTAGAGGATACCTGTGAGGAGAAATTTGACCTCAAGTATTTATTCATATTTGATCAGGCTCATGTTCGTGTGGCTGAGTGGTTTAGGGCACTGGATTTGAAGTCTGCAGGTCCGTGGTTCAAATCCTCCTGTCTCTACCAATCTGGATTTGTTTGCAGCAGTCCCAAGTTCAACCCCTCGGCTGAGTCATGTAAATAGCCAACTGGTCAGCCTCCTAGCAGTTGGGATTCTTAACAGTTTATGCTCTATTTGAAATATTTATTTATTTATTTATTTATTTATTTATTTGTTTATTTATTTATTTATTTATTTACAGTATCCCCAATTAGCACAACACTTTGGCACTTAAAAAGCTATTTTTTATTACTATTTAATAAAAGCAGAACCCCTTTTACGCATGACCTATTAAACAGCCAGGCCTGTTGGACAACCAATAATCAAAGTCCTGATGAGGGCTTTTCTATTATTTTTAACTGATTAAGCCACCAGCCCTTACCAAGTGGCCACTATCAATTTCCTCAATGGTGGCCCTTTAATAGAGGTCGAACTCTATTAGAAATATTTTTCACTCTCATCAGTTCATTTTCCACAGAATTGTCCTTACCTTGAATCTCTCCAAGCTGAAAAAATAGAGCTTGGTGTGTCAACGCATATCCCTGTGCTCCCTCAGACGCTGGCAGCATTAAATCCCAACATTCATCAGATATGTGGCAAGGTTGATTAAAGGCTGACCCCTTAGAAGTGCCAGTCAACTCAGTCATGCATCTGTCACTGGTTTCCTCATTAAAGTTTATCAGGTTTCTTCTTTTCTGGGGTTCGTCTCTTGTATTGTTCAGTTGATAGCTTTTTGTTTGTAAAAGGTTTAAAGTTTGACCAAGGATAAGACACTTGTTTCTTGAATTTCTCATAATACTCAGGTGAGGACTGTTGAAGAAATGGCATTGCATCCTGAGCTATCAGAGATGCTTTATTATGAAGTCCTTTCACCTGGTTTAGAACACTGTCCTCTGCATTAAGTTGGTCATCTTTTTATATCGTTAATAACTGAGAGGAGAGCTCCTGTAAAGGGAATAAAAAAACGAAAAAATTATGAGCATATTGTGATCAATATTAACACAGTTAGATTAGTCATAATAAGCATGATCACTTGTAAATAAAACTTAAATTTGCCATTACCCATTTATATACCTGGGTGGAGAGAGGCACTGTAAAAGTAAATTGTCTTGCCCAAGAACACAACACAATGTCCCTGACCAAGACTCAAACCCGGACTACTCAAATGGGAGTAGGACATACTCTTCATGCAACCATTGTGCCTTTCGAATAGTTCTAGTGGTACTTGCACTTTAAATGTGCCAACCTAATATAGCTATCAGGTATAGGTAAAGTTCAACTGTTGCATTTGGATGGACCTTGCCAGTTTATCTGACTTCAGTAGTTGGAGTAAGATGGCAAAATTTAACTTCATCTCAGTTGTTGAACTTTACTTGGCTCAAATCTAATGCATACATTGGGGATACATGACATATATTTTATTTTACCTCAAAGATTTTGTGTGAAGTAAGCAATTACTTTTGACACCCAAGATTGGCTATCTAAATCAACTGAACATTAGTCTTCTCTGCAGCTCCGCAACCGTTTTTTGGGATGTCATGCAATGTTCCCCCCAAAGATTGTGGGAGCGTTGCGTGACATCCAAAAAACAGTTGCAGAGGAGACTAACTGAACATAGGACTTTACCATGTGAGTTGACTCAACAGATATTAGTTTCAACACATGTAAAGTAGTTTGAACCAAATGTAAGGATATTATTTCTAGGCTATTACAAGAAATACGGTATCCATACCCAGCCATAGAAGGCCATACCCTATTAGGATAACGAAGATAAACTGGAGTCTCACGAGGGGTAGGGGGGGGGGGGGGGAATTCAATCCAAAAACCTTCTATGAGGGAGGTACAGATACTTTGGAAATTTTATTGAACAAGTTCACATTGTAAATAAATGTGAGACAAATATGGATATCAACAGTGCATTTTATCTTAAATAGCAATGATTAGTGAGTTTTTTTGCACAACAACCGTACAAGTGCAAATGACCCCATTATGACATTAGACATGTAAATTACCAGCCTATTTGATTATAAGGGCCTGTTACTTCATGTCAAAACCTTCAAAGAGCTAATCTTAAATTATGGCACAAGGCGCAACAGCAGCAGACTGAAAAATACAAAAAATGGTCTTCAGCAGTTATTTTTTCTAATGTTATGTACATTCTGGTTGTGTTATGGTTCGTCAAGCTTGCTAAGCAGTTTCTTCATCACTTCAATTCAAAATTGCCATCATGATACTAGATTTTGCCTGTTCACATTTCTTTTAAGCACTGTCTGTAACAGGCCTTTACAGTCCAATGCGTGAGGAATTTACATGTCTAATGTCACAATTGTTGGAAACGTGGATCTAGTAAGCAATCGTGACTATAATCATGGTGCTATTATAAGGATTTATGGCAGGGTTTCGCACTCTTTTGAGTTGTTTAAATTCTATGACTTCCCATGACTTTTTCCATGACTCAAGTTTTCCAAGACCTGTCAGTTTCAAATATTCAAACCCTAAACTTGTTTTAGAGTGTTTTTTAACCTTGAACAGTCGAACAGACAAACTCTGGAGTTCACCAAAATGTGTGCCGTTTACACTGCTAATATAATTAGTGTCTCTATCTTTCATTGCCCTTGCCTTGTGATCTGCAGTAAATAACCTATCAAACAAAATTTTAATTTTCCATGTTTTTCAAGGACCACCATGACCTGAACAAACTCTGTATGGGGTATAAAAGAGGTGCTGTTGCTCCTAAACAAACCTGGTCATGGGATGGGGGACCCCTCCTTTTTATTTAAAAATTTAATTTTCTATAATATAAATTACAATCAACAAGAAAAGTTTGGTAAAAAATCTCAGTGCAGGCTCTATTTCAGTGGAATGACCTTAATTACGACGTCGATCTTTTCTTCCTCCATTGTCGTTATGTCAACTTTGTAACCTCGTCTTGTCGTTTCCAGGCTCCGCAGATACTATGCTGAGGTACTTGGTCTCTTAGTTCCAGACTTCTTCTCCTTTTTTTTGGCCTTTTTTTTTTTCTTTTCCGACCGACTGACCCAAAATCAGAAAACGTATTCGACAGTAAACGAAAAAAAAAGGGGGATGGCCTAACAGCAAAAAAAAAAACAAAAAAACGTGAAACCCAAAGTGTTGAGTTTGCAGTATCAGTAGTACGACAACAGGAAAGCATAATTATCAAGCAGGTGAGGGCAAAATTGTGCTAACATTGTGACAGTGAGCTTATTTCAACTGTAGATCAGTTTGCAAGTCTATTATAAAAACACATCACAAGGAATGGCTATCAATCAAAGATGGCACTTCTTACAAAAGCTATCCAGCTGAGTTGATACACGTGCGGAGTTTTTATATGTCGCCACAATGCTTAGGGTGTATTGCAGGTATTGAATAACGTCAAATCTGATATCTTTTGTATTTGTGTTCAACAAAACTGAAGGTGTGATCTCTCATTTTACACTGCAACCTGTTCAAACTCCTGTCTTTTTGAGGCCTTATCATTTTGTCTATTTAATGGATCAAATAAAGCGCATTCACGAGGTTTTCGATTAATCTATAAGCTTCATTTCCATTAACCCAAATTTACTAACATTAAGCTACGGAAGTTGGCTGACATTTTTTAGGGAAAAAAAACTTGCTAAAACAATTTACGATCTGTTGTTGTTGTCTCCCCGTGAAGCCGGGTTGTCTTCAGTACTCCGGACATTTATATTTCTCCTTTTACAAATGTTTGAGGTTAAATTTCAATAAATATATTTTTCCCCACACTTTTAAGTCGAATATCACCTCATGAGACGTATTATTTCGAACAGATAAGTAGATACAAAGCTCGAAAGCAAAGACTTACGGGTGCCACAAATGAATTAGAACAGCGACGAATTAACAGGACTGTTTGAACGGAATAAATTAGAAATTTCAGAAGTTTACGCATAGCTGGTTTCACTTTTCCTTCCTAAAAGAAACTACATGTAAGATAAACTCAACAATCCGTACAACCGAATCTAAATTTGAGCTAAATAGAGTGGTTTATCATTTGTGGACGGCTAATTTCGAATGTCGAATACTCTAATAAGTAAATGAGCAGCTAATAAAAACCACTCGGTTGGCGAGTCTGTCGAGTTTAGCCGTTAAAAAGGTACGTCACAACATTTATTTTTTAGCGGACGTTTCAGGAATCAATTAAGCTTAACTAAAAAGTTTGATTCAAAAGTCAAATTTCAGCTTAGTTACAGCAACTCAGTACTCACCTTGTGCCATCCGCAGACCAGAGATACCATCCAAGTTTATACTCTTATAGTCTCGCTTGAAAAAGCTAAGAACTCTAATCATAGAGGATAAAACTTCTTGTGTCAAATCATCATTACTTCTTTGATTAGGAAGCGCTGATCCGAAATACAAAACAAGCAAAAACGTTATCAAACGGGAACACAATTTTATGCGAAATCCCACCATTTTCCGCGTTCTGATGTGGACTCGAAGCTCGCGGATGCTGTTACTCTTATCGCATCCGTTCTGTATTTGTAAAGCAAGAAAGAGTGATCTTTCTGACAATATTTGCACGTCGCCGCAGTTATCGGAAATTCATGAATAAAATATTAAATGTTCTTTCTCCATGGTGACTCAAACCAGCTGCAGCAGAAGTTACGCTGCTTCGTTTTTCAGCCCACGGCCTAGGCATCCCGTGGGGGACCTCCCAGGTCGTTTTCCTGTTGAGCGGAGGTGATACAATTTATCGTGCAGTCCTTTGTAGTGAAAACTGTACGTGAAGTTGTAATTTGCAGGGGCCCATAATGGTATGGTAATGGGCTCCTGTAATTATGTACCAGTCAATTCCAAAACCGCCCATCCCCCCTCCCGGGCAATCCCCGGGCATTGACTCGCGTTAAGCTCCGTACAGTGGGGAATTTGACCCAAAATGAGGCCCGCCCGGTGGGGCATTTGACTTGACGTGTCGAAACGTCTGTCAGCGGTCGGAAACAAAAGGACTTCGCAATAGCCAGTTTCGTATACTTTAAAATTCAGTCATGGCAGCGAGGCTTAGAGGAGCACAAACAAAGAATTGAATGACGAACTCATTCTTTGTTTGTGTCCTCGTAAGCGCTCGCTGTCAAGCTGAATTTTAATATATCGAAAGTGGCCTATTCTTTGATTCAGCACGTGAGCCGCATTCACGGGTCATTGCTCTTGTCGATTCCACGTGGGTTTTTCTGTTCTTGTCGTTTTATAAAGTTATATCGTGGAATATGCCTTTGTTTTAAGTGTGGAACGAAGACAAGCTGAACAAGAAATTCGTAGTGGCTGAAAATTTTGTAGAACTTGTTTCCACAGTTGCTTTAACATGCCTGGAGGGTGGGGGGATTTGAACCTCTTTGAAGCTCTAACGGGTGAGGCATTTGACCGTCTAAACTGGCAACATAGCGGGGAATTTGACCAAAAATTTTTTAAAAAGTCAACTGCCCCGGGGTTTGCCCAGGGGGGCGGGGGGTGGGGGCATGGGCGGTTTTGGAATTGACCGGTACATTAGTTCATATTTACGAGCAGAATATTAAACTAACTTGCCTTTGACGGAATAGCCCTCCCACGGGGGGTGGGGGAGATTCTCATACGGAACTGCTAATTGGAATTATTAAACATCAGACTCACAATGAAAAATCTGATTGGTCGAGAGCATTCAATCAATTCACAATAGCTTGTGAACTTGACTTAATAAATGCAATATCTGCTGCAGATATTGCGGTCAACGTCTGCCTGGTTACTAAGCCCCTTGGAGTGTTCTCCTCAGAAACAAAAAATGGCTGAACGCTTCGCTTCTGTTTCTGAGTATGAATTAAGTGAAAAATGTATAATAAAACACTTATTAAACCGCGCAGCCGGAGGCTGGGCGGTTTCTTGCTATGCCTTCGGTTTATTATTTTTTTTAAACCGCGCAGCCGAAGGCTGGGCGGTTTCTTGCTTTGCCTTCGGTTTTTTTTTTTTTTTTAATTGCGGCTGGCCATGGAATACGATGACGGTGATAAATGTAAGATCGTGCTTACTTCGCCAGAAGCAATGGTGGAATTTTTTGAGGAAAAAAAGTTAAAACTCAGCTTTAGCGCTTGTAAATTTCTATTCGTTTGAAAGGTCAAGGTATTTTTTTCCTCAGACGTAAACAAACCTCTCCGATTACAACACGCTATGCAAAGAATATTATCATTGAATCACGCAACTTTTACTGTTCATTTTGGCTGTGGGATCGATCACGCAACTAATGATCAGTTGACCCGTCAATATACTAAAAATCCAGAGCTTTGTAGCGTGCGCTGTGGAGATGAATTTGGCTTGGAATTTTACTGGAACGGAGCGCTTAACCCTGTACTATGGTTCTGTGGAGGAACTGGGGCGGCTGCCATCTTTTTTTCGCTTCAAGAAGGAGTGACTTTAAAACCTAGTATGTAGCTTTTACTCTTCTTACGAGAGGAAACTCAGAAAACGATAAATCGCTTAAAAGGTTTCAAACCGCGCTGAAACGCAAGATGACTATAAACAAGACAACAAGGCATTGAGGTCAGTTACTTTTATTACACTGAAAATTTACTAAAAGTTAGGCTAAAATGTCTATTGACGTTAGCCTGCGTAGCTGGCGGGATTTCGCGCGCGAGTGCATTTGTTTTGGTTGCGAAGCCGTGAACGCGAGTGGCGACGCCGTGAGAGGATTGGTGAAGAGTCCAGTTGAATTCCCGCCTGCCCAAATTCGTGGGGTTTTTTTGAATTATGCGTTCACCAGTGCACGCGAATTTCGGATTGGCTGAGAGCACTGAAACGTCAATCAAATGTTAATCTATACCTCTCATCTTTCCCAGGGAAAAAGGTTTGTTCTATGTTTTCATACACAGATTTGCAAATGGAGAATGTGGACAAATACATAGAGGGAGCTTTGGACTCTGGGGAAAGGAGAAAAATTATACTGAAGGAAGAACAAGAGAGAGATTTCAGGGAATGATGTGTAAAATGGGGTTGACTAACATACGACTTCTGTGGTTCGTAACATTTGTACATTTGCCGTTCTCTGTTGGGTCACTCGACCTTTTTGTCGCTTCACTCGTGTTTATGAAGGGCACTTCATGTTATGTTATAAGGAGGAATTTAAAGTAGAGTAGAGCCGTAAATCGTGCTATGGCAAATTTTAAGAGGTCATAGAGCTGCATGATTTCCGCTGCTCTATACATGTCGCTTCGCCGAGTTTGACTGTGACCTCTGTAAATTATTTGCCATGTGTTAGTGTATTGTTTTGGCTCATTTCTTTTGTAACATATGTTTTTAAATCTCCAAGCATTTGCTTTTGGGGGAGATATGACGTTTTCTGTGAACGTGTTGCTTACTTGTATTCTATATTGTGATACCGGCCGGGCCCGGCTGTGATTAGAACTGTTTGCCTTTATAAGTTTTTCATCAGAGCCGTCATGGCTTTACTTCGAGAAAGCTATACGCTTGTCTCTGATATTGTCTAGAGAAATTTTTATGTTTCTTGCCGCTATCTGATCGAGCTTATGGTTCTGGCGGTCGATATATAGGTTTATTCCTCCTTTGATCGCTCTGGTACCACAGGATTCAAATGTAGCTCTTTACACGCAAGTCTGTTGACTGTTTTGCGTGTTGTAACATTGTTTGGCTTAGTTTCATGTTTCATGTTACACTTCGTTCTCTGATTGGGTTATTTAATTGATCCATCAAAAGTGCTAAAAGTGGGCGGCAAGCAAAAACCATACCAAATGTGGCAGGCGGGAATTTCACTCGCGGCTTCGCCGCTCGCAAATTCCTCGCGGGCTTCGCCCGCGATGGAATAGAGACCTTACTCATCTACGACGGCGACGGCGAGGACGACGCCTAGTAAAAAATGTGTTTCTATTTTACTTTGAAATTTCTCATTTATTGAGATCTATTCAGTGTGTTTGTTGGTATTAAACCATGCCTCAGCTGAATATGCTACGAATGCATTCAGTTTCAAAGAGAAATACGAAAATTTAGCCTTTGTGGTTCACGTTCTCCAAACAACGCGGAATCTGGTCATTTCACGTTGTTGTTTTGCAGCGGACGACAAAGAAATGTACCAAGAGTTATAACGCACGTGCACAGCTATTGTTCTGCTCATTAAACCTTTTGTTTGGTGACGTTCTCGTTGCCGTTGCCGTTGTGTTTTTCGTAAGGTCCCTAATATGGCGGCTCCGTCCCGCTCACGCATCCCGCTAGCAACGCAGGCTATATTGACGTTTGTCGCGTGTCATTGCTGATGTTATTAAAAAGCTGTATGTTCACCTCGTTAGACCTCTCAAGTGTGGTCTACTCATAAACCTTTTATTATTATTATTATTATTATTATTATTATTATTATTATTATTATTATTATTATTATTATTATTATTATTATTATTATTTAAGCGATATGGCAGAGGCTGTACAGCGTCGGGCGACTAAGCTCATGGTTGGGAATAGGATTTCTTACAAAGAACGTTTGAACAACACTGGTCTAATGTAGCTATCTTCTAGACGAATCTATTTACTCTTCATTTTTTTTTCATTCAAATGCCTGCACAGTTATTATGGACTCGATATCTCTAATTAGTATATACACACTCAGTGATCTTGGTGTTTTAAGCAATCTGATTGGTTCGCTATCTCTGGCTAATGAGCATTATTCACCCCCTACCGAGTGAATAATGCGTAAGCCAAACAAAAATAAAGCATACTTTTGAAGAAAGCATACTTTTGATTCAGACTGATTTGAACGGTGTCTAAGGACCATTATTCTAGACTGTCACGAGGTTTTTTTCGAATATTAACTATAGATTTTCCATGTTCAAAGATTCTGTAAATAGTTTCGCGAATTCGCGCATGCTTTGTACCGCTTGCACGTTTTCCACGCATGAATTGAGAGGTCAGTTAAATCGATTTTTAATGGTTTCCTTCTGAAAAAGTTGTTGAGATCACTTCCTGTGTATATACTAAAACAATTATCCTTCTCAATCTCGGTGAATAGTGGCAGAATATTTACCTCGCCGCTTCGCGGCTCCGTAAATATTCTGCCAACTGCAGTTTTATAATTCTGAGCATGAACCCGATATTTTGAGGAACACTGAACTAACTTTTAAAACTAACTATGCAAGAACAGAATTATTTAGGTCGTTTTTTTTTCCTAGAGTTGCTCGCCTTTGGAAAAATTTACCTATATCTATTAGGGAGAGGGAATCACAAATCAATGTTCAAAAAAGACCTAAGAATCTACTGTTTTGCTACTGATAGCACAGATTTAATGTAATTGTTATTTAATTTCAGTCAGCATTATTTTTGTAACACATAATATTTTACTATATTCGTTTTATAATACTGCCTGTCATTATGGATATTTTATTCATGTTCTTTGTTAACATATATTGTTTCTGGTGGCCTTTATCACCAGGGAAGTTCATTCCTGTTGCTAGGTCTTCCAGCAGCTATTTATTTATATGTTTGTATGTACATATGTACTTAAAAGTAAAGTAAAGTACAAACCCTTTGTAACATAACACCTTCATATGCTGAAAGGCGAGAGTCACGTTTCGCGTAATTAAAGTCGGTTGTTATGTAACAGTAGATGACTGCGGTGACTATATCACGTTTCACGAGCTGAACGTTTGCGTAAAGATTAAAAAGATAACAAACGCGCAGTCGGACAGTGTGAGTAACCGTGAGTTTTCAAGCGTGGTACCATATCGGAAGTCCGAACGCTATAAAGGAGCTAACAATTAACACCTTGCATTAACCCTAACCCTCATCAGTATTTTCAGTGCTTAGGCCTATAATCAGTATTTACTTTGTGTACGCATCACAAGGTATCCAAGGGCGGTTTGAGATATGGCAACAAGTCCTAACCATCTTTTAAATTGTTTCCGGGTAATGTTTTCTCGCAAAACGTTGTTGCTAAATATTACGTAATGTTTTTGTGAGCGCAAGAGTTAAAAAAGCGCGGTTTTAATTTTTTTTAAAATTCTTGTTTTTTTTAGTTTTGTCGGTGAGCAGACCCAAACTCCGACTCACTCGGCCAATTGTTGTCACCGGATGATGTCATCATCAGCCAATTACAGGCCATTTCTCAGCTCTTTTCGTCATATCCCCCCTCAGGAGCATTTTGTCAAGTTAGCAAATTAACTCTTTAGACAGAACATGGCCGTCTATGAGAAATGTTTATTTGGTCAAAATTGGGCCAAACTCCGTTGGAGATGCACATCAGGACATTTGCAAGGATAAAGAATGTAACTTAGGACCAGTTGCTGGCTATTAAGGCTGAAATTATCCAGAGTTAAGCTGTATTTTCGTTTTGCGTGCGAAACCGAAGATTTTGTAATGTGGAATTTTTGTTTCTGTTCACTTTCGAAGGGAATATTCAATGCGCTATAAAGGTATTGCGGCTGGCCATGGAATACGATGACGGTGATAAATGTAAGATCGTGTTTACTTCGCCAGAAGCAATGGTGGAATTTTTTGAGGAAAAAAAGTTAAAACTTAGCCTTAGCGCTTGTAAATTTATATTCGTTTAAAAGGTCAAGGTATTTTTTCCCTTAGACGTGAACAAACCTCTCCGATTACAACACGCTATGCAAAGAATATTATCATTGAATCACGCAACTTGTACTGTTCACTTTCGCTGTGGAATCGATCACGCAACTTATGATCTGTTGACCCGTCAATATACTAATATATACTAATATATACTATACTTTTACTGGAACGGAGCGCTTAACCCTGTACTATGGTTCTGTGGAGGAATTGGGGCGGCTGGCATCTTTTTTTCGCTTCAAGAAGGAGTGACTTTAAAAACGAGTATGTAGCTTTTACTCTTCTTACGAGAGGAAACTCAGAAAACGATAAATCGCTTAAAAGGTTTCAAACCGCGCTGAAGCGCAAGATGACTATAAAAAAGACAACAAGGCATTGAGGTCAGTTGCTTTTATTACACTGAAAATTTACTAAAATTTAGGCTAAAATGTCTATTGACGTTTGTCGCGTGTCATTGCTGATGTTATTAAAAAGCTGTATGTTCACCTCGTTAGACCTCAGTCTCAAGTGTGGTGTACTCATCAAGGCTGTACAACGTCGGGCGACTAAGCTCATTGTTGGGAATAGGATTTCTTACAAAGAACGTTTGAACAACACTGGTCTAATGTAGCTATCTTCTAGACGAATCTATTTACTCTTCATTTTTTTTTCATTCAAATGCCTGCACAGTTATTATGGACTCGATATCTCTAATTATCTGCAGTTTTATAATTCTGAGCATGAATCCGATATTTTGAGGAACACTGAACTAACTTTTAAAACTAACTATGCAAGAACAGAATTATTTAGGTCGTCTTTTTTTCCTAGAGTTGCTCGTCTTTGGAAAAATTTACCTATATCTATTCGGAAGAGGGAATCACAAATCAATGTTCAAAAAAGACCTAAGACTATACTGTTTTGCTACTGATAGAACAGATTTAATGTAATTGTTATTTAATTTCAGTCAGCATTATTTTTGTAACACATAATATTTTACTATATTCGTTTCATAATACTGCCTGTCATTATGGATATTTTATTCATGTTCTTGTTTTACACATATTGTTTCTGGTGGCCTTTATCACCAGGGAAGTTCATTCCTGCTGCTAGGTCTTCCAGCAGCTATTTATTTATATGTTTGTATGTACATATGTACTTAAAAGTAAAGTAAAAGTACAAACCTTTTGTAACATAACACCTTCATTTGCTGAAAGGCGAGAGTCACGTTTCGCGTAATTAAAGTCGGTTGTGTAACAGTAGATGACGGCGGTAACTACATATCACGTTTCACAAGCTGAACGTTTGCGTAAAGATTAAAAAGATAACAAACGCGCAGTCCGACAGTGTGAGTAACCGTGAGTTTTCAAGCGTGGTACCATATCGGAAGTCCGAACGCTATAAAGAAGCTAACCATTAACCCCTTGCATTAACCCTAACCCTCATCAGTATTTTCAGTGCTTAGGCCTATAATCAGTATTTGCTTTGTGTACGCATCACAAGGTATCCAAGGGCGGTTTGAGATATGAAAACAAGTCCTAACCATCTTTTAAATTGTTTCCGGGTAATGTTTTCTCGCCAAACGTTGTTGCTAAATATTACGTAATGTTTTTGTGAGCGCAAGAGTTAAAAAAGCGCGGTTTTATTCGAACAAACTATGGCCAAACTATGGTAAATTCGAACAAACTATGGTAAATTTAATATTCGATATAATGGACCTAAATTGTGGAATGAAACTGATGAGAGATTTAAAATTCTAACTCCTCATTTATTTAAAAAAGATTTAACCAAGCATTTCCTTAAGTTCTATTAAGTTTTACTACTACTGTTATATTATGGTGTTTCTGTTGTTTATTTATCTACTTATTTATTTATTTTTATTTTATTATTGTATACTTGTTTAAGAATTATTTGTCCTGTAATCTAATTAAGTGTGTAAAAAGTAAAATGTAAAATGCCTCTTTCCTGACCTTATACATATTTGCAATTAATAAATGGTGGTCACCCAACTAGTTTAGCTCTTTAGTTATTTTGGGTGACCAGCAACTGTATGTATTTTTAATTTATTTCTTGTTCAATTAGTTATTTAGTTAATGTTACAGTTCAAATAAATCTTGTTGTTGTTGTTGTTGTTGTTGTTTTAAAAATTCTTGTTGAATTTGGTTTGCGCATGATGT
>JAHPZR010015434.1:62500-65000 GCA_019787425.1 Platygyra sinensis | reverse complement strand
GAGCCATGAAGGATCATGGACACATTAGCAGTGGTACCAGAGTTCTTCCACCCCCCCTGTTGTTATGGATACTTCGTACTTGTATTCACCAATTTGATGCTCTGCCAGAGGAATCAGTGGACTGTCCTAAAATTAAAGGATGTATTTATGTAAAAAAGTCTTGAAGTCCACATAAAATTACCAGACCGGTGCGCTCAATATGTATCCTTAGTATTTCGACTCCCCCCAGACGGACTCCCCGTGAATGGAATGCTAGTCTAACGCACATCGACCCAGCATTGCTTTGACTGACCGTTTAGAGAAAGAAGGCACTAGGAGCAAATTGTGTGCTGTTAGGAAGTAACACAAAGGCCTCAGCCGCGGTTCGAAAACCGATGTAGGCCAGCAGAATATTATATCTGATAAAATAAGAGAATATGAAGAGAGCGAAAAATTGTTTTACGAATGTTTCGCTTGGTCCAATTTTATGGACTTCGTCTTGAACAAATTAAAAAAAAACTAAAAACGGATTGACCAATCCTTTTTCAATAAAAACCTAGTTTAGTGACATCTTTTATGCAGCTTCGAGTGTTACATTGTTTTATTTCGGTGTATTTTCGTCAGGTAATGTAAGTCTCTCAATGACGTCATCGTCTGGAGCCTGTTCGCAGGCTATGAGCCGCTATGACCCTGGTGGGGTGCTCTGCTATCACGTCATATCATACAAACCTTTAAAGCATCTAGATTGTCCGCTCTCCGCGCAATCACCAACACGACAAGGTAAACAAGGAAGGCAGAACACACTGTGATCAGGACCAGCAGATCTCCTGGATCCAGACTGTCAAACGCTTGCTGGACTAGTACAAAGTCAATGGTGTTTGGTGCAACAAGAACGCCTCCTCCAAATGCGGTCAAATGATTGCAAAGGCAGGTCAGTGAAGACGTGTTTGATTCTTGTCCCACCTGCAGTTATAGAACAATGTATTCATCTCGACACTAGGATTCGAAACAGCGTATTTGTTTAAGAAAGGGTTAATCTGAGGTTATACTGAGTGGCTGTGGACTCGCTTTGTCCATCGTAAAAGACGAAAGACTGGAATTGCAACTCCACTGCGTATACCTAGGGATTTTTTTTAATTCAATTTATTTTATTGGAACACCCACTTAATAAACAATACTAACACTACTTACAACAATACATTGCTAACAATACTATTCGATACTTACAATAAAATTTACAATTACATACCCTTACCCTCATTTCGATATAGATGCCCTACTTAATATTCCGCTTCTGTGTAGATCTTTAGGGGGACAGAGTTGAGGGGAGGGCTAAAGAGCAGCATTGTTACAACTTAAAATAACTTTTCGATTTGAAGTTTGTATACCTAGGGATATAGTAAATCCATCAACAATTTGTTTGCAAAGGCAACAGTTGTGATTCAGCGCTCGAAAAGATGACTCTTAAATCAGCAAGAAAATGGCCTATTGGTATTCCCCTGTGGATACTGACAGTATTCGCTGCACTACAAAAATTCACAAAACGGTAGAGTTATAAGAAAGAACCAGCTCAACAAATCCCAATTTTTACCAATAAGGCTCGTTTTGTTTCATGCCGTCGTGGACCCTTCATGAGTCCTTTATGAGATGATTAAATACCCTATTTCTTTTATCCCCTCAATAACAGATAATTAAATCTGGTACCTTGCAACCTTCGCTTGTCCATCTCTCTTCAGTTTCAGACCAATACACGCACCAAATCGCATGTACCAGTAAACTGTAATTAACCGAGTTGTGAGGATCGTACTGGGGTACAAGGATGGTAGACTCTGCTGGAGGGGCAAGTGTAGGAGGAGGATCTTTAAACTTGACACATTTCTCTTTTGATGCTCCCGCTGGCAGTACAGATCGCTTGGTTCTTGAATGGACTGTTCGGTTTTCTTCTCGTCCTAAGAGACCAATGTAATGTTTTCCCGATGTGTTACAACTTATTAAGATATCATACGAACATTTCCCTGAGGATTTACAATCTGAAGCCAAGGTCTGAAAACCATTTTCTTCGGTTACATGAATAACCTCGTCATATGAAGTTTGAGTTGGGTGTTTACCAAATTTTATAAAGGCAGTGATAGCGGCTGTTTTATTCATAGTCATGGACAATTTTAAGGTGGTATTGTCCTCATGAACGGTAATGACGTGATATTGTATAGTTCCAGGATTGAGGAAGTCATCTGTTTGACTTTGGCTTGCAGTGCTGCCCTGGTCGTGTTCTGATGTTGGAATATTGATTTGTATTTCTGATGGCAGATCTGTTACATCCAAAGCTTCGCCATTGTCATCTTTAAGAACAAGGCTGGCAACATTTGATTTGACCCTATTGCTACTATGGTGTGTTGTGTAAGGGTTGAAATTATAGCTGATCATCTAAAACAAAATAAAAATAAACAAATATTGAATAAATGAACGGCATTTAACCGACTAACCAAACTGAGAAATGCAACGATCAAGGGACCTAACGTCA
>JAHPZR010015434.1:22500-60000 GCA_019787425.1 Platygyra sinensis | reverse complement strand
TTCTACCGGAAGTCATCATTGAGCGGCTGATCGACTACACACAAATCGTTTAATTATCCTGTGAATCTGGAAACTTGCAAAGTTCACAAACTTCTTCAGCCATGTCAGGTCAGCAATTATCATTTATTTGTCATTTCTTTCGCTAATAATATGAAAAATTGCCTATTTCACAGTTAACAGCCGTTACCAGGTGACCACCTGAGCCGTTACATAGCATGTCGAAAGATGACCAAGATGTCGCCTATGCGCGTAACACTGGATGCGGGTGTAACAACCATTTTGCATTTTGATAGTCAAAATAGTCATGAGTTGAACCTTTAGTGGTAATGCATAGATAGATGATCAAATGGCAATAAAAATGATCGCTAACCATGAATACTGAACTCCATCATTTATAAACTGAATTAAACGTAATTGGATTTTCATCCGTTCAATTATTACCTATTGCATGATTCAGAGTTTGACTTACAAACCTCTACTCCAACGTGGGATTTATTTCCAGATATCTTATTGACATCTTTGTTGTCAAGAGAAGGAAGTTTAAACCTCACTTGTCCATCCTGGATCGTTAGCTGGTTGAGGTCGTGCGATTCTTGTTTGCCCAGAATAATGGATTGATGCTCATTTTTCATCACCATATATTCTTCACCGGGTAGCTTTAGCGAGAGCAGTATGTTGGTAATCTTCTCTGTCAGATTCTGGCAAAGACCAAGAATCCTTTTTCCTTTGGTTACCTGAAAATAATTGCAGTTTGGGGAACTTAGAAATGCTATATAGATCCTGCAATAAATGTCAGTTACGTTTATCTCACTTCCACTAACCAACAAATATAGTCAAACAAGAATTGCTGGTAAATGCTACTAAATCTCATCATCAGTTATCACTCCTAGAACTTCGTGTATTCAGTACAGGCCGACCTGTTGTCTTTTCCCGTAGTAGCCCTACCGAACTCATTTCCAGCTATTGAAACAAAATTATGGCATCTATCGTCAGATCTATACCTTCATACGTTAGTGAGAGTCAACACGTACTTCAAATGTTTCGCGATTTCAATTTCCTGGGCGAAGACAAACTTGTTTTAACTAAGGACATTACATCTCTTTATCCCTAATGGCGAAGGTCTTGTAGTCCTGAAACATATCTTTTTTATTTGCGCACTGTCAAGGAACCAAGCTTGGAAATACTACTCTGCCTGGCCAGTGAACCGGCTAGTGTTATCACTCAACTGTTGATCAAATCCAAATTCAATTTGAAATTCATGATCACATACCTCATTTTCCTGGTCGTAGCTGGTAGAATTGATAGCCTTGAGGATTCTTCGTGAGGTGTATTCCATTATATTTGTAATACAATACATCAACGACCTGCCTCCATTTTTGGTAATTCGGGTGTCCCCTGAGCGGCGGTCAGTCAGCAGAGAAAGCAGAGAGGACATTTTCAGTAGTTTGTCTAACATAGCAAACTGAAAAGGAAAGAAATTAAAACTGGTTAAGTATATTAACTTGCAATGCTAAGAAGAATGGCGATCAGAGTATCATGTGTGGGGTTGTTACACTTGTTCTGTGCATTTATGTTATGTGTCGTTCCTTAAATTCTGGCTCTCAAGTAACTGGCCTTTTATCCATTCTCAATAGTTAGTTATCCCATAATCGTAACTATCCTAACTATAATCTACAAAATATATTCTACATACCGTTGTATTGTGGAAGACATTGCCTGCATCCTCTGTGGCTTTGCCTAAAATAACAGCAATCTGGACCAACCGTTCCATGCTTCCGACTCTTACGTTGCATATCCTAGATATTACGTATTCCTTAATCTGTAAAAAACAAACAGTCTGTTGAGCCCCAATAGTTAATTATATTAGGAATGAGCGATGATATGAAGCTAGAGTCAGTTGAATAAGGCGCTTCATCTTTAAGTGGCTAGAATGGTGTTAAAAAGTTTTAACTTTTTAACAAAAGCTGAGTTAAAACTCAGCTTTTATTGATGTGTATGCTGAAAATGCAATCCGATGTATCCTGCAAGATATAACGTTGTTTTCTCTCTATCTCAGTGTATTTAATGTATATTAACTAGCTAGAGATACCCTCAGGTATTCATTTTCGTAAGCAATAGCTCATTCAAAGTCTTGGAATATTCCTGTTAAGACTTTCAATTATCCTACTACTTCAACTTTCCTGTGACTAGACTGTGGTCAAACGGTCTGTCCTTTTCAGTTAACTATCAAACATTTTAAGGACTTTAATGGATGGTCAGCCTTTTTTATTTTCAGTTTTTGCTTTACGTTTATGCTTGACTGAAAAACCACCCTATTGAAAACTAAGTTCATATCTAAGTTCATAGTCTAAGTTATAACTAATTAATCTAAGTTCCGCATAGTCTAAGTTATAACTAATTGCTCTAAACGTACGTGAAGCAAGAACGATTCGTCGATCCAATAGTCAGCCACCTTGAGCAGCGCAAGGAGAGAGCCTGTTTCTTGTATCGCCAAATTGATCTCAGCAAGAGAATAATAATGTTCCATCGTATCAAGAATTTTCTTAATTTGGTTGTAAAGCAGTTCTTCGCTTGGTGTCAAATCTGATTGATTAACCTGTGAAAGAAAGAACGGACGGTCGATAAGCCGATACAAAGACGAGAGTGCTTTCCTTTTAGACGCTCTGTACACTTGCATGTCTTTAGATTTTTGACAACTCCTTTTGTATCAAAGTAGACCGCATTTCTCAGTCTGTGGTTAAATGTTCACCATGCAACATGTCTGTCAGACTGCCCTTAAAATTCAGAGGTAGCCATGTATGCTCCTGCTTGAAGGTATTCAAGGGAAAACCCCCACTGGGAGTGTCCTACGAAAAACCTCTTGGGTCAAGGGTCTCCACTTTCTATGGTAGAGTTCCTGGAAGCCGGAAAAAAGTCGGCGTTCTCTCAGTTTCTTAGAGTGGCACAGTCTTCTTTTTTCCTAGGAAATACAGGGCTATGGCCAGAAATATTACATGTACGGGCTGTATTTATTGATAACATGGCCTACAGGTTATACCTGTACAGTGACAATAGGTTTGTGTTTTTGTAAGAATACTGCAAGTGTAGTTTACAAGTCATACCAACTGTTTTTTGGAAACCCAAATCGTGCATACCTTAATCGATAGCTCTATTTCTCTTGCAACTCCCGCGATATTGACAATGTCAACTTTAAGGCGAACAATGGTTTCTCCGAGCAAAGGTGAAATATGAACTACGGCGACGGACTGCACTCCATACGACAACATATCGTGTTCGCCATCGTCTGATGCATGGTAGAATTCATACTTAAGAGGAACTCTGTTATCATCCCATCCATGGCAGGATATGTTGAGCCAAACGCCAACAGTGGCCTCCGTGTTAAGTTGCGTGACATGACATGTTCCACCCGATGGGGCATCTAATGTGTCAAACTGGTAAGCTGCCCATCCATATGAGCCATCTGGTGACAGAGCGTCTACTGTGATTCGATATGACCAACCAGGTACAAGCATTTGCTGCTTGACTACCAGGTTTTGGGAATCCTCTTTCGTAGCCAAGAAATTTGCAAAATTTGTGTGGGGAATCCATTTGGAATATAGAAGATTTCTATTTTTTCCTAGCAGTTTCCAATGGTATTTAAGAGACCTGGGACAACTAGCAGTGCTACAGTCAGTCCTGAAGGAGATAGCAGATGATGTTCTGGCTGGCGAGAAACAGTTTTGGTCGCACCTGAAAGAATGAAAGATAACTGAGTAAAGACAAAATTCCTTCCTCGCACTGCACTACACTGGTATTACCCAGTGAAATCTCCCCCACCGCAAAATATGTTTCGTTAGAGGCCATGTTTTTGGCTAGCCTTAAATTCTTCATACCTTCGCGTCAGGAGACCAGCTTACAACGTATGTGCTTTGAAGTTTTTACTCAGTTTGATGGAGGTTCGTTTTAGTGTACCCACGTAATGCTAATAAATAATAATCAACTTTGTTTTGAGGGTAGCACACAACAGTAATCACTGAAAAGCCAGTGTCCTCATATGAATATTCACAGAAAAAAGATGACGCTCGTGTCAAAAGTTAAAAAATAGAAAGATTGTCAAACATGCAACTGTATATTAATAAGATATGAGACATGCTAAAATATCAAAAAGTAAAGCATTAGATCAAGTCTAACAATTTAAACAAGAAAATTAAAACTTGAGATGGTAAAGTAGTCCAATCCCTTATAACTGTACATAGGCGCTTTGTTATTTGGATTACCTCTGTCCGTTTGCATGGACAGTGGATGTACAAAACAAACAGAAGTCAATTTTGTGTGTGTTTCTTGTCAGGTTACCAGCATAAGAGGCTCACTGCAAGGTTCCCCATGTTAAACTTACATCATGCGAATGTCAACAAGCTTTCCGTCATTAATGTGGACAATTTGCATCGCACTCTCGTTTCGGTGGTCTTTGCGAACTGTCAGCAATACATAGTAAGTCTCGTTGCTGATTAGTTTCTCTGGGTCCAAAATCGCTTTTTCCATTTTCTAATAATGGTAGAAATATCTCGTCTGGTGATTTCAAAAGAGTTCCATCAGCGACTGAGTCAAGAAAATTATTTAATACGCTTCCCGAGTCCTTGAAAAGCTTGCTGGTACCTGCTTTGTTTAAGCTGAGACATTCTTGCTCGCGGCCCTGAAACAAGACCAATTAAAGGTCATTCCATAGGAAGTTTCGTCTTCATTCTCTGGGTCGTAAGAAAAGCTAGCATCCAATAAGACTGGATTGCTGATAGATCGAAAAACTTCAGATCCTCCTGCAATGGAAGCTACGAGGGCTGATGTTTCTATCATTAGGAAAGCGAAATCTCGGCAGCCAGCTCAGTTCCGGTCACTGTCAATTCAAATAATACAAGTTTTAGTCCTGTAGACAGTAGCTTTGGGCGCCATATTGAGCTCACGAGTGTCATGCACAAGTGCTCTGGAGTATCCGAAAATTTTTAAAGGGACGTGTAACATTTTGAACTCTCCAGTAAAACGAAGCTTGTTCTGAATGAATGTTTCCCAAGTTAAAAGATGCCACGAGCTTCATTCTTTGATCCCGTCTTAACTTGATTGGACTGTCTGGTTGTGTGTCTGTATAACGGATTGACACCTTTCATTTTAAATGAGAGAGAGTATTACCTGAAAAACAAAGCGAATCAACGTTAAAAAAGTTGCGTGTGAAATTTCGGACAAAACCGATGCTACTACAATTAACCACCACCACCATCACCACAAACATCCCCATCACCGTCACACACCACTGCTACCACCACCGTCATCCAGCACGCAGCAGGAGCAGCAGCAGCAGCAGCAGCAGCAGCAGCAGCGGAAAGACCCAAAGACAACATCGACAACATTTGTTTCTCTGTTTTGAACATGCATCAATGAGGTGGTACTGGGATTGAAATGGAAATATATTTTCCTTATAACTTAGAAGGTCCCTCATAATCTTGATTCACAAAGTTCTAACCCGTTGTGTTACTAAGCGAGCTGGTCTGTGTGAAAATATAAACATCTAGACTGGATAAAATAAGTGCAATAAATTCCTAACATTGGTTTAGCTCGTTACTACGCTTTCCAAAATCGACTTGCGCCCTTCCTTTCCAACTGGTGTCAAGGCAATCCAAGGTTTACCCTACCAGCATTCCTGCATGCATCAACCTCCGGACCTTCAGGATAGAAGAATTTGCACCAACATTCACAGGAATTGGGTGACGTTTTGCATGCAGCGTGAAAGTTAGGACAAGCTGATAATGTAGAAAACCGTTATGTTAATCAGTTAGTACTACATTTAAAATTTATGCTGAGTCAAGGGTAGTGCATTTTACGGGAGACCGGTATTGAGAATAGAGAAAGTCATCAATGACAGACAGTTTCCGCAGTGTACTTCAGGCGTGAAAGTGAAAAAGCATTAGATTGCCAGAGTACACCGAGGTGCTAGGAATCAACCCAATTAGCTCATTCTCGGGAAATGGCGAACAGCAAAACGTAAGACAAAATGCTTGACGTTGGTGGGACTTGAGACCGCAACGGCTGAGCTAAGAGGCCAGACGGGTGCACCTAGGTACGCGTTGTACCATATTGTCTACGTGAACAGTGCGAGATAAATCTGTGACATGACACCAAATCTGCTTACATTATGTGACGTTTTCCCATTGGGCAAAGTATGGTTCACGCTAATTCATTTTTTGAATAGCACAGTGATGGTCCATGCTAATTCATGGGGAATTCCACAATAATAGCTAACTTCTAATTAAAACTATGGAAGTGCATATGGAATACTTTAAGTACATATAGGATTAATACTGTTATAGGATACCTTCACAGAACAATCCATCTCCAGTGTAGCCGCTCTGACAGCGCATATGAATGAACCGATGTTGTTAGAACAGACGGCATGGTGATGGCAATTGTGTTGTCCATTTGTGCACTCGTCAAGATCTACAAAAGTGTACCAAATGTCTTTCATTATGGCTACCCTGCCACTGATCAACAGAGAAAAGTTAAATTGAATAATTCTGTGCGAGCTATTTAGTTTTAAATTCCTTCGGGGATCTAAAGTTGGGATGGGGAACCAGTTACTATTTGTTGTAACTCAGTTCTATTAAACGTTTTTTCCATATGATTGCCTAGGGAACTGTAGAGAACGTTAGGGCCAATTTTATTTTGTTTAGAGCGGTTTTCCAATTGAGTGTCTAAAAGAATCTGGCAATTACTTTGTTTTTGGTTTTGGTTTTACTACAGTTTGAGTTTGGCTGAGTAGTCTATTCGTATGTAACTGGTTCGTTTATCTGTGTTTCGAAACCTCACTGAACATCGCTCTAACGCGGAAATAACGCAATAAATGTATGCACCTGCACATTGCTGGATGCCATCTCCCTGGTATCCAAGAGCACAGGAACACGTGTAGGAACCTTCAGTGTTTGAACATTTGCAAGAGGATGGCAGGAATGCTGATCATTTGCGCACTCATCAATATCTAAAAAAGGGCGAAAACAGCTATAAATGAAAATGTTTTTCTTTTTAGTCAGTTTTGAGATACGCAGCTGGGGGTGGGGGGGGGGGGGGGGGAAATTAACGTTGCAACGACTACCAAGCATGGATATTTGAAATAATACCAGTGTCTGGGGACAGGACATAGGACCAATGCATGTAAAACAGGGTCCAATGTGCAGTACCGTAACCTATACACTTTCTGGCAGAATCTTTTTAAAGTTGTTCGTGGACAGAATCGTTTTTATGTTTCACTAATGTTCGAACCATTTGTTACTGACAAATTTCGATCATTTTATGTCACGCATATAAACCTTTTTTTATTGAAAATAGAAAACACACATCCTCAAGCATACCTGTACAGTTTCTAGCCATCATTCAGTGAATCCTGGTGCGCAATCACAAGTAATACGAGCCTGCGTGTTTGAGCAGAACTTTCAAATCTTGATCACAATCATGGTTTTGTGTTTGACATTACGTCCGATGTCTGCAATGCACCGATAGGGTAATTAAGCAGAATCAAAAGCCATATCACCTTGATCAAAGTGATATCATGTACCAGAACCGTAGAATTCCAAAAGTAATGCCCCCCCCCCCCCCCCCGCCAAAAAAAAAAAAAATAATAATAATAACGGCTCCCTGAAAGTGACGTTGATTTTTTAACCTTCTTCCGAAAGTAATGGCCCTTTGAAGAACTCACTAAAAGAGAAACTCTCTGTTCTTCAAGCGCAATGCTGATGGGGCAACCTGACTGCAGGACTGAGTGAACAACTAACTTAAAGAGTGATGTGTGATTTTATTCGGAACCTGAGCTTGACTTAAGTATGATTTTATAAGCTGCATTTGTCGAGCAGTAGAGTCCAATGATGTAAAGCCTAAAATTTTTCATAGCTTCTATAGCTTTCCTCTGGCTTCTAGTGCAAAGCTCGATATTGTTAAGGAAGATAACACACGAATTGGGGATAAGCTGAGAGCCATCTGACTATTCTGTTGAAAACGAGACCCAGAATTTCAGACCAAAATAATGGAACTAGGTGAGATAATTATACGCAAATCAGTCGCATCCCGTTTTTTGTTTATTGGAAACCCAACACAAGCTATTCAATTACAAATTTGGACAATTTACACCAACTTCGACATGTTTAGAGATTCACGACATCAAAACAGTAAAATTCATAACATTTCTCACAACGTTATTTCGATTCAAGATCGAACACTTTACAACATCCCGGCTCCTTTTGAAGATATCTCGCGAAAGCAGCAAATAGCTCGCTTATTGCAATTTGGTGGTTTAGTCCAGTGTGAATCCTCTGAAAAGAAACTTCCAGCAAAAGTTTTGATGAGACCTTTTCAATAGATCAACGAATTAACCACTCTTTTCGCCTTGTTTTCTCTAAAACACATCAAGCATATTTGATTTATGATCAACTGATGAATCATGTGACTTGCAGGGCTGCACTTCTCAGCCCGGGAGTTAACGTGAGAAGTCAATTTTTCGGGTAGTTGGACTCCGTTCTGAAGACGTCGTCTGCTTCACGGCATTGTTCAGTATTATTTTCATATCTTGTCTCTAGCCCTGACTCAATCTACTTCACATATATTGTTCAGCTAATACAATTTCGCCTCATTTCTGTAACTCTGGCCCCCATCTCATATTTAATCTTTTTCGCTACTTCTTTGCTTATGAATTCTTGCGCTCAAGGGGCCGTCCTCTTTCACGTTCTGGTCAATTAATATTTAGACCAACCTCCGCCATCGTTTGTTGACATGATAAATAGATCGAAATAAAAATGAGTTTCTTTTCTTCAATCCCGCTAAGAAAATGTGACATTCTTGTGCTCCTCCGTTTGTGTTACCTCGAGCCTTCCCCACCCCTCTATCTCCCAGAGTCTGTACGGCTCGGGCGGACCTTCATTCGTACCAAATTCTGTAAGGTATATGGTATGGAGCTTCTGCGCGCCGAAGCTACAATCGTAGGAAGCCCGCTGTTAGTACAATCTTACAAAAGTAAAAGACTCCGAGACAGAATTAAACCATGATTTATGTACTTGTAACTCACCGATACAGGATCTGCCGTCGCCCGTGTATCCTCGTTGCATGTACAATAAAACGAACACTCTGTATCGGTACAAGTCGCTGATGAATCACAATCATGAGTGTTGGCCGTGCATTCATCGATGACTGTAAAGATATTAAGCCACGATAATACTCTTCAGAATAATGCAGTTTTATGGAGGTTTCGCCTGAAACGCTCTGACATGCTAATTCAGGTTTACGTTCATAATTGCTATTTATTACATAAACATCCGCGTGAAATACCCAGGATTTCTCCTTTTACTAAAAAATCATATCTTCATCGCACGCAGTGAAGATACTATTTTATCTTTCACGTGCACATTGTCTATGGTTACATAATCCCTTAAAAAAGTACTTAGATATGTTGCTGTGTGATCGAAAAATCATGGGTGCGTCCTGGATATCTTTGGAAAGTGGTCGGAAATCTTCGGAAAATCGTCAAAAACGTCGTCATTAGTATGTTTATGTAATAAACTGAATATTACATGCCCGCTTGTGGATCTGAATTTTATCTTCTCGTGTTCAACTCGACATCTTTGGGCGCTTCGTTTGGGATCAAACCGGAATAAGAATAATTGGAACAATGCAAGTAAGCGTTTTGTTTGGGTGTTATTCTCCATTCCGGAATACCTGGATTTTCATTTCAGCTATTCTGATCCTGGGAGCAGAATAGCCGGAATATATTTCGGAATATATTCCGGAATACATTCTTATTCCGGAATATCTCAAACGAACGCGCCCTTTGCAACTTTGCGGTGAGGTTTTCTGCGTATTGTTTGGCCTTCTATTTTGAGTTTGATAATTACAAAACCCGATACACACACAAAAAAAGCTGTAAACAAAAAACATTTGTAGAAAAGAAACAGTTAAAGTTTGGTTTACTTTTAAACCTGGATTAGAGTTAAAGGCTTATGAACATCCCGGCTCTGTTTTCAACAAGTTTCACCTGACATAAGCCCACGATCCAATCGAAAACCAGCACCTGGTCAGCGGTCAACTTTAATAAAGCACGTGACCTTTATGAGCTATAACTTGAGCCCGCAATATGGTCACGTGATACTGGTCAGCGGATAACTTGATTTGACAGGTGTGAATTGATCATAACATGATGCCAGCCTAAAAGCGTAGCTCCTGGGCCGGGTTTTTAAGAGCCCGATTAAGCTAACCCAGGAAAAGACAAAATTTTGATTTGAGTTTTGTAACTTGGAGGTCAGGCTTTCTGTATATTGTTTGGCCTTCTGTCCTGAGTGTCAATAATTCGGTTTAACTTTTAATCCTTGGTTAGTATTAACCGCCTTCCGAAAAATCCTGCCCTGTTTTCAACAAGTAAATCAGACATGAGCCCGCGATCTAATGGAGAAACTTGGTTAGCGGTCAACTTCGAAAAAGTGACCTCGATGAGCTATAAAACTTGAGCCCGCGATATGGTCACATAATACGGGTCAGCGGATACCTTGTTTTGACAGGTGTCAATTGATCATAACATGGATATCCAATATCAGAGAAGTACACAGTAAACCAAGGCTGCATGTCTCTGTCAAGCTATTATTTGAATTATAGCCGCCATCTTGCGCGACTCCGTCGCCGTCGTGGTCGCACATACGGGCCCACGAGCAATACCGCTAGTCATGATAACCATTAGAAAATTCATTGATGGGTTTTCTTTTCTTTCAATATGAGTATGGGGCTCCGCTTGGCGGCCCTTGGAGCGCCGCTATATCTTAATGATTGTTTTTCATGTTTTCCATGCAGAATAATTATGTGTTTGCCATTTTATACCTCTAAAAGATGCAAACAATCCGTCGCACTAACCTTTAGTTCCGTTCTTGAGATTTGTAAAAACAAATGGTTTACCTTGCATACGGCTGGCGCGCGGGAAATTTGAATTGACCAATCGGGCAGGCTTCAGCAGTGCGGGAAAAACTTTACTGTCCTAACGTCAATGTAAGTTAACAAGAGTGGCATTGAAATCAGGCAATTATTAGCACGGGAAATGGTATTAACCTTTCACCCAAAGGGATTTATAATTCCAAAAACAATTGGGAATCCTTATGTGATATAAGGCCAGATTGCCACCATCATATTTTGATGCTAGCGGGACTTCAACGCGATGTTTGACGAGTTAGCTGAAAGGCCTCTGATGAGTCCCTTGGCAGGGATGAAACATGCGTATGTAAGGCTAGCCATTGTAATATTCTCTCACAACATTACATTGCAAAAGGGTAAAAAATATGAAACATTTTTTGTCTCCAAGCTTCTAAATTGGCGTCAAAAATGGGTCACCGACATCCGGCTCGTAGTTCGTCGAGTGTCGCCAGGTAGGAGAATAGTTGTGTTATTTTGAACAAAATATGCTGTTCGTCGTCAAATTAAACCCGGAATTCTGAAGTAACTTCTTAGAAGAGGCCAATTCAACTTTAGCATTGTCTATATTTTTATTAGCTGCGAAGAAAATGGCAATTTTCGTGTCGTTTTGGTAGGACAGCTCAGTTTTGACTGCCGCTCGTACTGCGGGCGCAGCCGCCGTATGCAGGTAATGGTTTATCTTGGACTATTTTTCAGTGCGCTCCGACCGTCCTTAATCATACTGGCACATGTTAGTACTATCTAGAAGCATAATGAATTCGATCAGTGATGACGGATTATCCTTTGCAGCCAAGTAGTTCGTCAACTAACTAGTTATCTCAGTCCTTCAAAATGGTTCGGAAACCTTTGCCGACTTTATTATCAGAAATGATAACACAATTCCCCTCGAAAATATAATAAATAAGGAGATAATGGTGGCCAAACTCACCTGCTACCGTGTGATACACCTCCACTCTAAGGCAGTTCCATTTATGTTGCTGAGTTGGGTGAAATCGAATGTACCTTGCATAAACCGCCACTGGTAACTTTTGTTTGTCAACTGTATCACTGTCATTTTTCCTGTGAAATTCCTGTCAGAAAGATCCCCGGAAGTACTCCTTAAATAGGCTATGAAGGTATGTGCGGTGCCAAAAGAGTGGTTTTACCCCGTCATTTTTTGAAATAAGGCAAATATAGGGTATGTTTTAGCCTGGATTTGGGAATGCCGTTTAGCCAAAATCAGGGAAGTTTGAGGCTCTTGCCAAATGCGGACGCACTGGAAACTACTTTCGATAAGCGGAACTGCTCAATCACACATATGAAACCTACACACACGGACCAATTAACGGCATGTCGTTTACAGTGACCTTAAATCTGACCTGTTTATAGCTCATCCACGCAACTCGGCGTATAATGTAAATACTGCTGTTTGCTTGTGGTCAGCATTTAAGGGGTGAAGAAGAAAGCGAATATGGGAGGGCTCATGCCAAATACATTGTATGATAGATATCATGCAAATATGGCTCATCACAAACGTTTTGATTAGGCCTGAGATAGGACATGGGGCTCAACACATCTAAGCTTGATCAAATAGCTGTACTATGTACAACAAAATTGACCTACACTTTACCCTAAAAACATTCAGTTTTTACAGAAATAAATTCAAACTTCCTTTTAATTACAGTAACGATCGTCAACCTTACCACTTCAATGCCATTTACATCTTTGTAATTAGTCCACGTATCTCCAACAGATGAATAAGATAGCTTGAAGGCTGTAACCCATTCATCCGCATTATCGTGCGTTCCGTCACCCTGAGTAGCAACAGCACACAATTCGAATTCTTTTCCAAGGTCAATTTGAAGCCAGTCGTTGCCGCTTTTCTCACTTGCCACACCAACCATCACCTCTAGTACCATGGAGTCGACCATAAGCGGGCTGGTAGTTCTCGTCATTTTTGTAAAAAGACGAAGCTGTAATCTGATTGTCAGGGATTACATTTTGATTGGAAACACCAACATCGTTGTAGCAACATTTGTCGACGTCTAGAAGGGGGAGAAGTTATTGTTAGGAAAGATAGGTTTGGCCTTATCTTTCTTATAATTAAAACGTCCTGTGTCGGATCAGCAAAGCATCCACTGAAAATCTCGCCGCTTTTTACTATCCAAGCTGTAATCGAGGATACGAACCTGATTTGGAACATTTACGAGTTTCAAAAAGTACGCGTTATAAACAATTCCTATTGTTTGTTTCGCTCTTAACTCCAAATCTCTTGTCTGAGTAAGGATATGGCGGCCACAACGTATTACAAAGAAAGACCATTTCTGAAATAGTATGCGTGAATACGATCAGTGAAGAGATTCGAAGGAGAATATATTTGAGAGTGGATTGGACATGTGCTTACAATTGAGAGGAACATTACTTCATGTTACTGACAGAGTGGCAGCCTGGATGAAAATGAAGCGCAGACAGGAGGAGTGGGCCAGCTAAGCAAAAGTTAAAGCGCGGCAAAAGACAGCGCTGGTTTGAGAGCGAAACTTGTACCCTTTAGCGCCGACTGGCGTGGAAAGAACTAACTAATTAACTATAACTAGCCGGTCGACTAACTTTGCTCTTCCATTATTTGAAAGTGTAATATCCGTTCAAGAATGAACCAATGTTAGCACATACTTACCAGTGCACACACGCAAAGAACATCGAGTGACATTAGGTATTTTGTATACATAAAACTCGCCACAGTTGCGAATAGGATATTTCATACTGATATATACATTCATCTCCGTTAAAATGGTAACAAAGTTGACGTTGAACAATCCCATCACTCACAGCAGGATGGCTACCACGGATCCATCCTGGTGCATTGGCGCCGCAATGGTGCATGGGTGGTGCGTATTCAGGAATAACGGTCCCGCCACTTCCTTTAAAGCGAATCCAAAATAAATTGAAAAACTCCATCAGAAAAGGGTAGTCACAGAAGCTGCCTGCACCATTTGAAACAGATCGGCTGTGACCGTATACACTTCCGTAACTGGTGCATTCTGTAGTTAAGAAGAAAAAATAAAGTTTGGTGTTTGAGATTTGCTGTCCCCAATTTCCCAATCAGCCAATCAAAGGCCGTGTTTACCGTCGTGTATGTACTTCTGTCGATATCAAATCACTGACTATATAGCTACGAGATCTTGGTCACCCAGGAAAAGGCTTAGGCCCGTTTCAAACGCCGTGCTTAAGTCGTGCCGAACTCAATTCATTATTTAGGTTCGACTTTGGCGCGGCTGTAGGCACGGCGTTTGAAACCATTTAAGAATTAGGTTCGACTCTGCCGTGTAGCACGGCAAGCTCTGTCGTGCTACCCGACTTTGGCACGGCATGGTTTCAAACGGCGTGCTATTGCCGTGCCGAACTAAATAAGTAAATAACTAAAATTATCATTTTGGATTTATCCGTTGGACTGCTGGTTCGTAATATCGTCTCTTTTCTAAACCGCACCAGTGAATTCCCAGTGAGTGAATTAAGCTTGACCATGGCTCGACGTTTGAAACCAAGTCGTGCCAATGTCGTGCTACAGTCGAGCCAAATTGAATTTAGTTCGGCACGACTTTAGCACGGGCGTTTGAAACGGGCCTTAAACACCTAATCTTATTTTTTGTTACGCTTTAATCTCGCATGGTTATTTCGCATCGACTACGTTTTGCTAGTAGCAGGAGCCATGGCTCGACCAAAACTCGCCTGATGCCTCCCGTCTGCTCGGAGCGTACCAAAAAGGTATGATAAGGTGAGGAAAACGATTTTCTGTGTATACCTCATCTTATTTTTTGTCACGCTTCTGTGGTATATCAGTCTGGGGAAGATGAAAACTGTTTCGAGCCACCTTAAGAGGAAGGCAAGAAGACTACAACTCGCGCAATGACACTTCAAGTCTGCAAAGAATGAAAATGGCCGCGCGCATGTCATGTTTGCCGAGTCAAGCCCTACGAAGATAAGAATATCTCCTATAAAGCTTCAAGGAAGGATGGTCGTTCCAACAATGGAGGCGACTAGTGAGAAAAATGTCCAGCTGGCGTTTCTGAAGAATTCATGAGCCGCGGACCAAGCAAAGCAATTAAAGTCCATGGTTTGAAAATCTTAAAAACTTACAAAACTCGTTGACGAACACTTTGAACTAGTCTTCCCATTTCAACTTCACTTGTCTTTGCACGGTTATCCTTAGTTTTCACCAATTAACTCGTCCTTGCATCTTTAGCTCCATGTCATAGTTTAAACTAAGGCTGTAAACTTTCCTTAAAACGTTTTCACGCAAGTTTTGTCAATAAAATAAAACGCTTTTTGATACCGTCTCGACTGGTTTCGACGTGCATTTCCTTTCCTGTACATGTTGATTATTCATCAAAACGTCGCTCATGCGTTCAGAGTTTTGACAGCTTCAAAGCCAATGAAATTGAACTTAATGTTACAAACTTGGAACTTGCTCGTCTATGTGGCTCGTTTTCGAAAGAAAAAATATTATCGTATGGAGAACTTTGGCGTAAATTGTTGAGAAAATTACCTATACAAAGCGATTTCCTGGTGTATCGCGCGCTAGCATGGGAAAGAAGATGAACTGTCTGCGTTTCCTTTGGCATATCCTTAACTTTATAGATTTAGAAATGCTTTTGAATACGCAAGTATGTATGTATGTCACAAAATAATGCTTTTTAAAACGCATCTCGTTACGGTCACCTTGTGTACTTTTGATATATTTTGTGCATGGAGAAATTATGACCCTGAAACACTTTAAATCATTTGTAAAAGACTTTTAATTTTACTCAAAACTCGACGAGAAGAAGTTCGTGTATCATCAGACAAGCTTAGCCAAAACTGAGCAATCTAATTGGCTGAACTACCGTAATTATTCGAATAAACACCGCGGCGTTTATTAAAGTTTTGGCACTTCAGGTGTGGCGTTTATTCGAGGGCGGCGTTTATTCGGGGGAGGCGTATATTGCAAACCTTGTAACAACAACTGCTAATTTATTGCCCCGCCAAAGGTCACTGGCAAAAGAAAGAGAGAAATCGGACTCGTTACACCGAAAAGATTCTCGGCTGTTACCACGGAATTGCTCATCGTAGAAGTTTTAAAGAGAGGAGCTAAGCAACAAAGCTATGAAGTATGGCCACTTTGAACTGAATATCATTACAATTGAGAAAAATAAATTTTAACGACTTATTTAGATTGAATGTTGTTTTTAAAGATAGGTATTTGAATTGCTTACATTGGTTATAAATAAATGCTTTGAATTCACGCTGCAATGTCGAGAAAGATTGCGGCGTTAATTTGAGGGCGGCGTTTAATAAGCACTCAATGACTGGCCACAAGGGAAACAGTGAGTTTTGTTTCCCCGAGACCCTCAATGTTCCCCGAGGCGAAGCCGAGGGGAACATTGAGGTCGAGGGGAAACAAAACTCACTGTTTCCCGAGGGGCCAGTCATTAAGTGTTTTGTTATACCCCCCGACTCAAAAATAGAAAAATCCCCGAAAAAAAATAATTTGCTTGACGCCATTGCATACACTGGCCAAATTTAACCTGTCCTATCGAAAAATCACGATAACAGTATTTTTCTTCACAGCTAACAAAAAATATAGACAGTACTAGAGTTGCTTTGGCGTCTTCTAATGCTTAACTCAAGCATTTTGAGTTTGATTTGATCAGGAACAGCATATTTTGTTGTAAATTAATACACAAATACTTTCCTACCTGGCTACGGCGATCGACGAGGCAAGTTGACGAACGTGGGCAACCCATTTTTGGCGCCAAACCAAAAGCTTTGAGACACAAAACGTTCATATTTGCCCTTTTGCTAATCTGCATGTTATGTTTTTGCGACTATAAATCCCTTTTCTTGAATAATGAATGCCGTCTCTAATGAGAAGCGTTGTCCTACTTCAATGGCTTTTTAAGGTAATTCCCCTTAAATAAAACTGACAATAGATTTTCGTTCAAACTTTGCCCACTGAATATTTATCATATGAGAACTTCAATTTTGAAATAAAAAAAGGGGGGGGGGGGGGTGCCCATACTCATTAAGGAGCACTGGGGCATTGAAAATGACCCATTTTGGCATTATTTAATGCTTATTACAAGAACGCATTCCCAGTAATAATTGTAAATTTTGTGACCGAGACTCATGAGAACATGCATTAAACTGGAGTCAATGAATTGTTTCGGACACAACTAAACTTTTTAAGTTTGATTTAGACAGAAAGCTGAATTCTTGATTAAAATTTCAACCAAGTTTCTTGACATGGTTACCATAGGTGTTTAAATAAAGATTTACATACATAAATAAAGATTTACATACATACATAGGGCAAAATAGAAAAGATCACTTGCTATTTCGTTATTTATTCAATTTTCAGCAATAGGAATCAGATCAGTCTTTCCTCAAGCAAAGTTTATGATAAGTTGATGGCAATGACTGAAAAAAAAAAATTGGGGTGCCCGTGCTCGTTGGTGAGCTATAGCCATTTCCCAATTGACAGCGCTCAATATCAAGGCAAATCCGCCATGTTTTCAATATGCGCGTGCACGCGGGCGCACTAAATGACGCCATAAATTATGCGCAGAAAGGATGCGCAGTGCAATTGTGAGGAATAACCTTAACATCAAGCCGACTGGTACGCAAATTTCCCGCGGTTTCAAGGTGCACAACGTGATCACGTGCGAGTCCAAAGTTCAAGTTGTTGTTTCTCTAGGGAGTTCGAGAGACTTAACTCACGGCACGTGACGCGTTCTCCTCCAATTGGAGAACCTATTTGAGTTGGGAGGTATAACAATGATATTTTTGCTTGTCCCTGCGGCGTTTATTCGAGGGCGGCGTTTATTCGAATAATTACGGTAATTGGTGTCTTCGGGTTGCAAGTTTGCTTTTGATGAGGTTGTGAAAGAGTTGTTCCATTGATTTTGGGGAAAGCTGTTGGCTAGGACAATATGTGTTCTTGTTGAAACAAAAAAAGCAGTGAACTTTCTTTCCAAAATCTTTGCGTTATAGCTTAGTCAAAACCACCTAAACCTAAAAGAGATATGAAGACTTTCTTACCGTCCTTACTTAGAACGTATCCAAAGTGAAACAAACAAGTTGCCAGCAAAGACAGGAAAACCTGCGGACAAAGCATTGACATCAGATACTTTTCGATATTCTGATTTCGGAAGACTCTTATCTTGATATACGAAACATCATTCAAAATGTCAAGTTTTCTTCAACTTTTATTGCATTTTCTGAATAATAAGTAAAGCCCTAATTGTATGACTTTTCTAGATTGAGTTCTATTAAGATATCTAATAGAGCGTTCTTCCAATGTGGTACCAATTAGCTTACAAACTCAATTTTATAATTTATATACTGGTTCACATAACTTCCTGATTTCTGTAGACTTGGCTACCTACTCCCTTTAGTTATAAGACATGGCCCACCTAGATTAGCATCACCTAGTTGTGGGCATTAACTCTGATCGACATATATTATCAACATGGCTTCGCCAAAACTATCCGACACAGATCAAAATAAATAAATAAATAAATAAATTGACTTTGTTTAACGAGGGTAGCACATAACAGTCTTCGACTGACAAACCCGTGGCCCTCGAATTCCCGATCGAATTGGAATTTAGAAATGTTGATTTTTGATTTTTGAGGAGGGAGGAAAACCGGAGAACCCGGAGAAAAACCCTCGGAGCTAGGGCGAGAACCAACAACAAACTCAACCCACATATGACGCCGGGTCCGGGAATCGAACCCGGGACACATTGGTGGGAGGCGAGCGCTCTCACCACTGCGCCACCCCAGCTCCTCAATGCATCTAAGACACAGGCAATGACTATAGGTCCAGTGTCATATCGTTATAACTTCAGTGTAGATGACAATGAAGTGGACGTTAATGATACACTTAAAATCCTTGGTGTTACATCTGAGATCGAAAGCTCAATTTTGCCGCTCATGTGTCCTAACAAGTAAAAAAAGGCGTGTACCAAAGCCTCTACGTTATGGAGGATATTCGCAGGTTTATCCCTTTAGATATATGCCGCCTTTATAAAGCATATATTTTGTCTCATCTAGAATATTGTTGTCCGCTATTACTTGAAGTCAGAAGACGTCAAGTTAAAGAATTAGAATACACCAATAATTACGATATTCTTGGATCTATTTTAGGGTATAGAAAAAATACACCATACAACCATTTATTAAATATGGCTGGTATAAGAACTCTAGAAGAGAGAAGAAAATTCCAGGCCCTAGTTTTGGTATATAAATGTATTCATAAAGAAGCCCCAAGGTACATAGAAGAATTTTTTAAGATTCAAGTCTGTAATCATAATTTAGGGCCTGCTTACATGGAGGGAGGGTGCCCCGGCTAACCGAGCTACCCTGGGAGGGCTAACTTCTTATATATGTTTCTTTAAGGTCGGCACACACTAGGGGACTAGTCGCAGGGACTAGTCGCAGGGACAAGTCGCAGGGACTTGCTTCGGGGACCAGTTCCCTAGTGTGTATACTGGTATTTTGTATCGAAATTCTAGTCGCAGGGATCACATTTTTTGGTCCCTGCGATTAGTCCCACGATTAAGCTGGTTTGATTTCTGGGACTAGTCGCAGGGCCGGACCAATAGTCCCACAAATCGGTAAATTTTCTAATGTGTACACGCTAAAGGATTACTCCCTGCGACTAGTCCCCTAGTGTGTGCCTAGCTTTAGAAAACGCATTGAAACGTTTACATGCTAGACAAGGTAGCTCGCCTAGCCGGAGCACCCTGTCTACTTGCCTGGGGCACCCGGCTAGGCGACATAGCTTTTTACCATGTAAAACGGTTGGGCTGTGAATTTTTTCGTAGTTACCATTAGCTAGTGTTATCTGCCGAACAGAATGACAGTCAGTCTGAAGAGATCAATGTAACAGACGAGTCTCGGGCACAGAGGCCTGTCCCCGTGCAGAAACTAAAATAAGATGGAAAAAAGTTTCTTTGGTCGGCCGTTTTGTTTGTTGTGCTTAGCGGCCGCTCAAAAGATAGCCCACGCAGCCCACTCACTGTCCCGGTTAGGTGAGTTGCATGTAAAGGCGGGCTATGTATCAACCCTTCTAGCCGGGTAGCCCGGTTAGCCGGGGCACCCTCCCTCCATGTAAACAGGGCCTTAAGAGGGTCGGGACACTTTTAACGCTGCTCAATGTTAATCTAGAATGGCGCCATAAGTCATATTCATTATGGGAAGCAAAACTTTGGAATTTGTTACCGACGTATGTTAGAAACGCCAGGGATATTTCTACTTTTAAAAGTCTTTTAAAGAAGCAAGTTCTTAGATAGATTTAAGAATGGTAATTTTAAATTGTAACTTTATTTCTTTTTAACGTTTTTCTTTACACGCACATGTTTTAACGAGGTTTTACCACTCCTAGATGTAGCGTGGGTAAATAAACTATTTTTTTTACAGTATTTATGTCCAATTTATAAATATTACTAATTAGAAAAATGAAGAACTGCGAACTGCGAACTGAGAACTGCGAACTGCGAACTGCGAACTGCGAACTGCGAACTGCGAACTGCGAACTGCGAACTGCGAACTGCGAACTGCGAACTGCGAACTGCGAACTGCGAACTGCGAACTGCGAAGGCTGCGAACTGCGAACTGCGAACTGCGAACTGCGAAGGCTGCGAACTGCGAACTGCGAACTGCGAATTGCGGAATGCGAACTGCGAACTGCGAACTGCGAATTACGGAATGCGAACTGCGAACTGCGAACTGCGAACTGCGAACTGCGAACTGCGAACTGCGAACTGCGAACTGCGAACTGAGAACGGAGAAGTGAGAAGTGAGAAGTGAGAACTGAGAGCCTTGACGTATCCTCATTTTATCATTCTATCTTGAGATAGATACATGTAGATATGAAGCGGCGGAGAAATAATTATTTTTGTTCAGCCAAAGGATGAACAGCAAAGATAAATTTGAAGCCAGTAGAGCTTCAAGTTTAAGCGGCACTTTGCACACAAGTTACCGCTTAAAAATACGAATGACGCTTATTTCAAATTACAGCTTTTGCATGGTACACTTTGATAGCTCTTCAGACGAGTTAGTCCAACCCAGATACCCATAGCGAGACTAAAGGAGCTGACATATGACCCCGAAACGTACAAAAACGGCCAAGTGACCATGATATCATTGCCATAGCGGGTCAGTTTACTTCATGTCGTAGGATACCAGGACAGAAATGAAAGCTGCTAATAGCCAATTGCGAATTTGGATACGGCAAATAAGGACTGATAGTCATTTTCCGGCAATGAGCAAAAAAAACTTTCTTTAGATAATATATAATAATTGAAAAACGGAGTAGAAGAAACCCAAGTGAAATCTTGCAAATTTGAAGAGCAGATTAAAATCTTTTGCGCTCTGCAAACAACGAATAAATATTCCTCTCAAACAAAACTGATACACCGTTCTTTAACAGCAGAGTTCATGGTTGACAACTCTCGGTTAAGGTCAAGAATTTTGTTGATTGAAATGGATCATCCCTATTTTATGATAAATATTTTATGATAAATATTTTTTTTTTAGTTCCCCTCCGTTGAAAGAAAAGGATATGGTTAAGATGCTAGCTAATAGATGCTAGCTAATTACTTTTTCCACATTAATTACAGCGCGTTTTCATTTACTTCACTCCATCCCTGTTATCAATGTTAAGATGTTCTGTACCATCCAAAAAAATGTGATAAGCGTTGAAATGAGTTTGTTGTTTAAAGCACAACCTCATCACTTAACTTTCAGATATTCTAGATAGTCATAAATGTTAAGAAAAAAAAAGCTTCTTTTTAGACAATAATGTAGCAATATACCTTACTTTTAAACGCCATAAAATACTTACTGTTGATTGAAGAGGTGCAACTCTCTGTAATTGTTCATGATACATGGCCTCTTCAAGTTAGTTTTCGTCTGCACATTCGGCTTTTTCTTGATGCATCGCAAGAATTTCACTCAGATCACACAAGCTTCGCACGAAAAGGTGTAAAACACGTCATAAAATTTGCTGCTTGGAGTTTCTCGAAAAGCTTTTAAGAGGAAGTGCTTCGCCGTAGTCAAGGCAACTTAAATAGACACGCAAATAAAATATATTTTTATTGATAACTTTTCTATATTTATTTGTAATGAAGTCAAATTATATTCTGTTTGCAATACAGTGTTATGGAAACTTGTTGTTATGTTTAAAGCCTATCGTTAAATACAAGCAAACTTTTAAAGAGAGATCATGGCTAATCATGAATTTTTTATTAGTGTTTTGCTAGTTTGGTATATAGTAGGAAATAATTGAGTATTGAACAAGCCCTGAATGGCCTTGAGAGAACAATTAAAAGATTTCTGGCTTTCAGAGCTTGTCAATTTTTTCTTGGTACACTATAGTGGAGTATGGAAATTCCATTTCCTTTAGAGGTCATTAAAAGATTGGGACAAAAATTATTATATCTTCAATCGTTCAAAGTATTTGCTTCAGGTTTTCTGGCTTCAACACCAAATCTAGAAAGATCACTGCACGACTGCTGAAAGAGTAATAATAGTCTTTAGTAAAAAAATAGCAGAACAGATTTTGAAAACAGAATATTTCTCACGCGTATTAATAGTAGAAACAGTTGAAAACGTTAGATAAAAAGACCAACTGACGTTGTTTCCTTATTTAATTTAATTTCCAATACATCCCGCCCGTAGTCAGACCATTGTTTAAGCTCTTCCACCTGTTCAGCGCTTTTTGTTTTGATAGGTTGCTTTTAGCCACATGACGACGACCCTGCGCGTGAAATAACAATATGAGTTAATTTTGCTAATTGGGTGAAGATTCCTACGGCCCGAAACATTTCTATATTTGTTGTTCTCCTTTGAAGTCTCTCGATCTTTTATTTTAATGTGCGCTTGATCATTTCATGGAAAGCGCGCATTATATTATTTTGCTCCTCATGTGTTTCTGCATGAAGGGCGGTTTTTTGTTCTGTTTTTGTATCAGAAGGACCCCTTCAGATTCGGTGAGAGCTATTTTTGTACTCCATTACAGTTAATTTATTAGTGCCTATATCTTGGTACCTTATTTCAAGTATGTAGGCACAGCGGGCCGATCTGTTTGTTATTCAGTTGAATAGCAGTCTGAATTTGAGTGTGAAATCACAGGGAGCATGCAATCTAGTTTACCTTTGTATCGTTTTGTTATCTGTTACACAAACGTGCAGAGAAAATTTCTATCCACATATCCTGAAGCAAAGATAAGCGCTGAACTCATACCTCGGCCTCTCGTTTCATGTGCAAAACACCTCTCTGCATTTTAAAGCAAACATTTTAGCGCAGACCGAAAACTCACAGAACTTTCTAAACTTCTCAGGTTCTATTAAACCAAAATAAACGTTTATAGTAGTAAATATTTTCACTACAATTAAAAAAAATTTTAGCGTTTGTTTTTCAAATTGCTTCTCAGTGCATGATTGCACCGTTGCCCATAGCCAATACGTTTCCCTCCCTCTCTCACACCTGTTTTTTTGATGCCACAAATATACTTAGTAAACCCTCCCCAGCTCGCAATTATTATTCTGGGCAAAATATTGTTTTTTCGTGCAGAGACCGGGCGACGTGGGAAGCACAGCAATTGCTACGAGTAACAATGAAATACCCATTCGTTAAGTTCACTGCGTGCAAATCTAAATTGACTGCCAAAAGAGCTTGGATAGAAACCATCTCAAGTTATTTTGTAAACTGCGAGCAGTATCTTTTTTGCTAGAAAATCAGTGGTAAAATAAAACCTGAGGGAAAAAGTCGAGCGGTGGCGAAGCGTTCTCTCATTCTGGACACATATTTGTATTTTGTGCCGCGCCTGTAGTCTGCATTTTGTGCACGCACGGTTAAAGTACTTTGCAGACCTCTCTTAGCTAGGCGATCACAGTGCTTTTTGTCGATCACGTCTCGTTTTCGCTCGGGTCTCCGGAAGTGTTCTTATATTAGTTATCTTGTGTACGCAACTATAATTGTTATCATAACGAAGAGAACGTTCAAAAAGTAACACGACTGCTTAGCTTAGGCATGTGAGGTTTGCAAAGGTATTTTGATGTGCAAGTTTCGTCGGGGAACCGAAACAAAACTTCGTAACTTTCATGTGACGCTGTGCTAAACTGCAATTTTGAGTGTTCGGCATGTTAAGTAAGAAGGAAAAAACCTTCAATTTTTAACAGGTAGCCAACATCACAACAACATTTTGGATCAAAGCCTTAAAAGCCATAAACTGGCGAGAAAATTGGTTAGCGTTCTCTCGTTCTCGTCTCATGTTTTTATTTTTTCGCCACTTAACTCGTGTTGTCTACTGCTCGAGTCAACAGATATTTTGGAAGACTTCACATAGACATTGCATTACATTCGATATAATTTACATTTTTCGACCTACGTATTACGTTTGTTAACATGTTTTCACAGCAGATACGTTTTTTTTCCCACAACGGCAACGCCCTGCGATTGTACCTTATCCCACGAGTCCCTCACCCCCTCTTTCTCATTCTCTCTACATCATTTTCTGAGTAACCGGGTTGACAGGAAGTTACCACCCTTCCTCTTGCAGGAGATGAAAAAAAATCTGGCTTTAAATAGCCATGTGGGGCAGAAAAAATTTCAAAAACAGCAGGCCAATACGTTGGTACACAAACAACAAAAAACTAACATGGGTCTTAACATTTTAGAACGAGATCGAATACGAGTATGACTTATCAATTCTATAGCTAATCTGCAGACTTCCCGTTATCACGTCGCATACCCATGATTCTAAGAGCTACATCCTCTACCTAAATAAAAAATCTCAGGGCTATGGAAATATCGCTGGTTTGAAAATCGAAAATTCGCACTGTCACTTAATCTCGGCTTTTAATCCAATCTAAGACTCGCTAATAAAATCTGCGATAATAAATCTATCAGAGAATATTTTTTAGATTTAGCTATCAACCCAGGCATTGATTAGAACTTTCATTGCATTACATTATTTACATGACCTACACATAATTTGCGACCATCTATTTAGGTTATGTCATCATCGCGCAGAATGCCGCGACACATCCGGGACTTAAAAGTAGAGTTCGCGCGAAATTTCAAATTCAATCAGGTTGCTCGATGGTCAAACAATAAAGAAAATGACCAGAAAATGGCCGACAACGCATACTTGTTTAGAGTTTACGTCCTTCATACTTGTGTTTCGTAGTGGTTATCATATGGCTTTTGTAGATGAGACATTGATGGAATAAAGGAAGCATTTTTTGGCATGTTACGAATAGCGGATTTAGTCGTTTTCTTTTCCTGAATTTGGTCCATTTCAGGGAATATATTGTATGAGGAAATATTTGGAGTATGAATTTTTCTTCTTCAAAGTGCCCTTCTTAACGGCTATCATACGGCTTTGAATGTATGTTGTTTATGGAAGCTTTGTGCCAAGTTTTAACGGAAAATGATGTTTCAAACTGGTCGTTCTGTCCAACTTTCGAACACTCCTGCCGATCTTTCAGCCTTCGTTCGCACGGGCTCGCTTAGAAATTCCCGCGAGAGTTAAAACGGATCCAATTTTGAATAATTATCTCGCACAAACAATGGAAGATAATGCTCGCTCAGGCTTAAGACGCATTCAAGCGGAAATGTCATTAATTAGTGCAGATTGCACTATTGGGATGGTTTGGGGGTTGACGCCGCTAACGCACTATGGTACTAAGGCCTTAAGGCAGTAAGTCAATAAGGCAATAAGGTAATAAGGTGTAAACTTTAATGTTTGTTTAATTAATTAATTTCAATGAATTAATTAGCCTTGTTTTGAGCGGGTGGGGTAGGTACCTTTGATTGCTACGTAAAACGTGCCATACTTACATTACTTTGCACGCAACATCAGAAAACTATATATGGTTCCAATATTCTCTTGTTATCCTTGTGGTACTATTCCGCTCTTAAGAACAAAAGCAATTTGCTCGAAGCGCATGCGCAGATTGATTAGCATTAGTGTTAACTATATGTTAGGTAAACAATACATTTCATACACAAATACACTTGAACGTTAAGTGCTTTTCCTTGTGGCAGAACACAACATGTAAGACGCATGCGCTCTAGCACTGTAAGCATGGCACAATCCGTTCTCGAGTTCAGCATTCATGCGTGCGATACCACACTCCTCTTAACGGGCGATAGCAGTTATATTTCAGGTAATGTCAGTTTTCCTTTTTAGTGCAAAGAACGCTTTTGTGACAGCGTATTGTTTGGAATCATCCCTAGCTCGGTTAAAAATGTCGTGTGCTATTTTCAAACTATTTCGTTTTTGCTAAGCTTTAAAGAGGGAAACGCATGGATCTCCTAAGTCGCCTGTTTATTTTCTCCCCCCATGAAAGAGAACAGGAAGTTCACAAATGTTTTCACCCTAAACATTTCAGAGTTAGCGACATTAAAAGTACCCGGTAGTAATGTCGTGACAAAAGAAACTTCTCAAATATTGCTGCAGACACTGTGGCACTTACGAAAACCGGAAATAAATTTAGTCAGTCTTTGAGGGGACTCATTCACCGATGTAAGATATAAGTAATATCGGTAAAGTTAAAACGCTTCTCGGTTGTCTCAATCGATATCATTGTGTATTTTGAACTAGCTTATTGTTAACACGGTACCAACGGTGGCAATCTAATAAGAACGTGTTATTCCGAGACACGACGTGACTATTTGATAATTAAATTTGTAACTGTTTATGGATGATACGAAAATTTGCCTCTTGAATGAAACAAAATCATTCCTCTTCCATTTTTGTCATAAGTTAATAACATTAGTTCATTTTTCTCCAGCAGGAAAAAAGCCAGCATATTTTCATTTGTATGTTATTGGGAAAACAAGGGTATCATGTTACAAACATTGCGAGGAAAACGAAAGTATCAAGTTACACATGGCGTTGAAAAAAGAAAATTATCACGTTTGCTAGTTCAACGTATCAATGAATTAAAAATAAACGAAATTCAACGTAAAACACCACAGTAAAATTTAAAACCTTCTTGGCAAACAGTAATTGTAAGTTATTTTTGGGCCTAGAACTAACAAGTTACATACAGGCAGCTGATGACTCAAAATGTACTTACAGTCCAGCATAACACTCTGCACTATCTGAGACTGTCTCACTAGTTTTTGTTTTCCCCACCGTCGTACGTACGAATAGAAATGACCTGTGTTGTCTTTGAAGTCCTTGATCAACGTATACGTACAGACTTAACGTAAACCGAACGAGTAACACACTGTGTCTAAAGAAATGATTTGACCGGTCGAGTAATAGAGCGCAACAATAAAAATAGATGCAAGTGTTCCGCGCACCGCACTTTCTATATGACATCGCTTTGAAAGAAGAATTTTTTTGTGGGAAAACTTTTGGCTTCCGCGCTCAAACCATTGCGAATGTGACACGTCGAGGAAAAAAGGAGAGAATGCCGCTGAAACACGACTTTGATGACAAAAGTCTTTGTGAAGAGCGCAGGCCGCGTTTAAATTAGAGCGACAGTCGCCGATTCATTGACGAGAGCAGTCGGAAATCCGAAAGCTTAATCTATGCCATTATTATTCAGTGCATTGAAAAAACTGGGCACTAAAAGTACATGTCGCGAAAGACAATAGCATTCTGCGCGATGTGTCATATCCTTTTTAGTGTCATTGACTCAACAAATATTTGATATATAAAATGTACGCAATATTCCCGTGCAAAAACTATGTACCTTAAATTTCACTCCTGTTGTGATATTGTTGAACCTGTGGGGACCCCCTGCGGCTTGGGATTCCCTGGCGTTTTATGGGCCGCCGCGCAGATGAGCGGCCGCGGGAATTAACATGGAGAACGTGCTGAATGTTGAACACTTTTGATCGTTGAGTTTGTTTAGTTAATTCATTATTGAGTAGCTTTAGAACCACCTTACAACAACTCCTATAAGGGCTCAAGCGCTGCCAAAACGACAAATAAAGCAACAACGAATAGCAAAAACCACAACAGTATCAAAGATCTTTATTTTAAAATTAACAAATTGACGTCAGTTTTTTAAGCGTCTGTCCTGTTATTGATCATGAATTTCGTCATAACATTGTCAAAGTAGCTGTGGATCCACGAGGCGATAGCCGAGTGGATCCGCAGACTACTTTGACAATGTTATGACGAAATTCATTGTCAATAACAGGACAGACGCATTAATAACTGACATCAATTTGTTTTTTACGATAACAAATTGTCGAATTGCCCGCTCTCGCTCGCTGACGCGTCGCATGAATTTCAAATTTATGTGTCTGTCCGCATATGGACAATAAAATTAAACCAATGAGCGCGCGTGAATTTCTGCAGTTATCGTAAAAACAACAATTGAAGTATATGTCACAAATAAAGAAAAAGGAAGCTAGAGCAAGCAAGCTTCTAAAATAGAAATTTATTTGGCTGCCTTAACCTTGCTTACATCTTGCATACGGTATTGTCCATTTCGATCTCAATTGTGCTCAAGGTATTATGATATTTAAAAACAGAAGATTGGTCATTAATCCAGAGGAGAAAATGTCCAATCAGGACAGGATAATAAGACACGTGACAAGAGCATTCAAGAAATTGATGTCACGTTCTAAAAGGGCTAGATTTTGATTTTGCCACGTACGAAATCTGGTTATTTTTCACTTCATCTTTGCATTAGCATCATCATCATCATTATCATTATCATCATCATCATCATCATCGTGGTCGTCGTCTGCGTCTGTGTCGTCACAGTGACCATTATTCTCGTCTTTATCATAGTTGTCGTCATCGACGTCGTGATCTTCATCATTATCATCGTCATCATCATCATAATCATCATCGTCATCATCTAAATTTCTTGTTATGTGCTGGCTGAAGCGGACGATGCACGTGGACAGCCGATTCAAATTAACACTGGAAACTCCTGTTTTATCGTTAGAACTTTTAATTATTAAATGTTCTGGTCGGTAAGTTTCCCAAACTGCACAGTCACTAAAACTGTCACTGTTATTAACCAAGGGACCCCCTGTGCGGTTTGTTTTATGTGTACAGCTACGATACATGACTGGTGTCCAATCAGGTGACGAGGAACCATCCGCGTGTTCTCGTTCAGGTTCGAAGAGCTCGTGATTAGAATATTCATACCACTTTCGGTAATGTCTGGATTTCCGACCAAACACAATCTCCAGAATCCTATTCATGATGAATTCTGCAAGTTCAATATCTTCTCCGCCTTTATCAGCGCATGAAATAACATAGTGATCGTTAATGATAGCGATAAACATGTTTCCCAAAATTATCGTGGTACTGGAGACAAACGTGAAGAAAAAGAGACGCCCCACAATTGGGTTTGCTTCTTTGAGTTCGTCCAGCGGTATATCGCTTCCCAGAAGCATAAGAAACTCGGAGAAAATAGCCACTTTCAGCGACGAAAATATGTAAACACTATTCCCAAATGCCAACATTCCTAAAAGGGCGTGGCTAACAGCAACTACTGAAAATATCACGAAAAATGGCCCAAGTGAAGTAAATGACCTGCGAATCGTAAAGAAGAATATGATAACTTGCGGATTAAAATAAAAGCCCTTCAGAAGGCGTAAGGTGGCAATAACAGACGCTATACAAATCATGATGTTTTCAGAATCAAACAGGAATAAGGCGCTGTGAAAGCTGACTGGTGCGAAAGGGTTTTCTTTGAGTTTTTCAAATGATTTTCCTGCCTCCTTTGATCGCATCCATTGCAAAAACAATGCTGACGACGCGGTTAGTATTTGCAGCATATCTAACCAGTTCCATACTGATAAGAAATAAGAACGTTTCTGACGACAAAGTTTGATGCATTCCAAGACAAAATAGCAAGCAAGCAGAAGGCTAAACAAGAAGACAAAGAGCAAGTAAGTGTTATGAGCTTGAAGATCCGTTGCACTGAGAGGTAAAATTCCATAGGACTTGAAAACGCCAGCAAATCCCGCTGGGAGTACCTCATAGTAGTAAGTCATTACTGCCAGAAGGTTACTAGATGGGTTATACAATGAAAACTCCACCAACACAGCCCTGGTTTGACGATCAATCCAATAATTTTTAATCAAGTCGTCGATAATTCGTTTTGCTGTAAACTTGTTGTATCCCAAATTAGCCAGATACCCGCCGCCGCTGTAGACAGCGAAGCGACCCCAAGAATCAAAGCTGCCGAGTTGCCCATTCTCATTGTACTCCCAATCTTCTGGACACAAAAGTGCTGATGTATTAAGCACATCTTGGTCAGTCCAATTTCTTTTCTCCTCTTCTTTTATGGAGTAGTAATAGTAGCAAGACGTTATCATACTTTTAAACAATTCATGAATCTCACAGGAATCTGCCGAAAAAAGATAAACTAAAACATTAGTGATCCTGCTAGCCCATTCTAAGAACATTTTTCCAATTTATTTTGGGAGTATTGGAAAGGAAACATTTAACTAACCATACCTTTCTTTACTCGAAGCTGTCTCAGACGAGGCATGCCGATCAGGATTGAACGCTTGTTTCCAATGTATTCTGCCTCTGTCTCCTTTTGATGCTCGTAAGACTCAGCAGTAAAGATCGCCGGCACAAATATGTTCTTCAGCCATCCCCAAAATTGAGTCACGTTGGTAATCTAGTAAGATATCCACAATTATGACAAAAATTATGAAAAGACTAAAATCCAATTTTGAGCGGGCGAAGACGACTCCTACAAAATAAGTGAGGTGTTAGTACCAGAGACCATTTGACCGTTTAACCGGCTTAAGTCTGAATTTGCACTACCGAAAAGCTGTCATTCCTTCGACATAGGGTCCACAGACTTAGGGAACAATGCACCATCTTCTATATTTTGGGTAATTTTTCCTTGTACTCACGTAAACAAACAACAGAGAAAGCCGAAGTTTGGAAAGTTACAAACAAAATCTCCCGTTAATGTCAATTACATTTGGCGTCTTTTTTGGTTTAAAACATATCACTGTGTTCACAATGAATTCCCTCATCCACTAGGAGAAAAAGAGACAGTTACGACTAAAAGGCTGAGGAATAAGCAAACTTACTTTATACTGCCCTTGATCATCAAAATACTCGAAGTCGCTTTCTGTTGCACCTTTTAGATTGTATCTCTGTTCATTTTTATCACCATAACAGACAACCAGAAGAAGCACGAAAAACAAAAGTGAAAACGTAAGTTCCTTCAGGTATGCGTACATCTTCCTTTCGTTGATTTTATATTTTCTAGCACGTTCGACGTCCACTAACATTGCAGCGTGGATTGGTTCTGGATTCCGTTCCCCTTCTGACTCTCTGATTGTTTTCTTTCTACGGCCACACCGTGCACGTGAAGCTATGATGACAGAGACTAAAATTATCTTAATGGGCTGAGAGATTGTCACATCTCCACTCAGTGAAAGCACTACAGATGTTAACCAACGGGCCGACTTTTCTCCTCCCCACATCAGCGAATAAAACACTGTAAACACGGTTGACGTGACAGCTGTGCAGACACAGAGAAACCAAGCGAAGTAGACACATAAATGAGGAAGTATACATTGTTCTCTTGTTTTAGGTCTCGGGGGATGGTATAGCTTCCCTCGGCTATCTCTTTTGGGATCAGACTTTCGAAACAAGAATACGATTAGAAAACTTGCAGGCAAAGAGATGATAGCACTCTCCAACGCAATAATGAGTTGACTCGAAGTGAAGGAGAAAGGTCCGATCCTAATGTTTAGTTGGTTTGTGTTTTCGGTTTCGTAAAACATGGCAGAAGTTACTATTGATAACATAAGAAGGCACCAACAACAGGACGCTCTTTGGACACGAGTGAAATGATTTCCGGGTTGCTTGGTAATGACGGACAGCCACAAGTGATCATCAGAGAAACCATTCTTTCGCAAAGAACTGAAGGTCCTTTTGAATTCATCAGAGTCATCCTTTTTATCATCTGTAAAGAATACTCTGGTCGTGTTGCTATCATCTCTTTCCAGTGCAAGCCAACAATAGCATTTAAACACCCATTGCTTCTCTGTTTGATGTTCTATGATTAAAATCTCGTTGAGATACCAAGATGGGTGGTCACCTGAAACGTCATGACCGATTTGCACGCTGATCAACTTGCCAAGCGGCCTCTCCATTTGAACGAGAAAATTATCAGTGTTTCCTCGAGCGAACAACTTCCTGTCATGTGGCTGTTCACATGTCAATTTGATAACACTGCTAGAATTTTCAGAGCCTTGCAGGATCATGGATACATTGGCAGTGGTACCAGAGTTCTTCCATCCCCCTGTTGTTATGGATACTTCGTACTTGTATTCGCCACTTTGATGCTCTGCCAGAGCAATCAGTGGACTGTCCTACAATTAAAGGACGTAGTTAGGTACAAAATCCCACAAAATCTTTCCAGATCGGTGCGTTCAGCATCTGTGATTAATATTGCTACTTCTCCAAATGGGCGGGATGATAATCTAACTGCAAGCTTTTAATTTCAATTGAATTTTTAATTTATGGAATTTAATTTAGAAGGGGCGGGGGGAGGGTCTTTGTTAAGGTTGGACCGTGTACATGGTGTAGCCAATGGCCTATCTGCTGGTAGCTTGCTGTCAAAAGCAGGGGAAGGGGAAGGTATCTTGTACCGACAACTCCACATAGTTAAACTTCTCGATTTGAGTGGCAAATAACCTTGTTATTGACTGAGTTTTCTCAGTTGTTGGACCTTGTTTGAACGTTCTGTTGTTGACTGGGCATCCTGCTGGAAATGTTCATGTTATGTGCATGCGTGAGTGCCAATTACCCTGACAGGGGGGTAGATCAGTTCTGGCCACTGGCACTGTCTTCGAGTAAACTGTGGGCATGTTTTTTTCTTTACTTCATCTCCAAAAAAGGTTATTAAATAATATTAAAATAATGCAGATAAACCTAGCACTTTGTTATCTGGCCATTGAGAGAGACACGCAGTAAGAACAAGTTGTCTACTTTAGGACATAACACAAAGGCCTCAGCGGCCAGGGCTCGGAAAACAACGTAATCAGGAAGAGACCAGATAATTTTCTTATCGTGTGAAGTAACATATATGACGTGGGTGCAATAGTATCACCATTTGTTTTGTTTAGTTCAATTTTATGGACATCATCTTGAACCTGGCGAAATAAAAAATCGATTGATGATCCCCACGCCTCCCATGACCATTTCGCAGTGCCATGACATGCACGCCATCCAAATAGTTAAATGATTCTAAAGTTATCTAAGGATGAAGATGCTATGCCATTATAGAGATTGTTGATACAAACCTTTAAAACGTCTTTATTGTCTGCTCTTCGTGCAATTACCAACACAGCAAAGTAAACAAGGAAGGCAGAACACACTGTGATGAGGACCAGCAGATCACCTGGATCCAGATTACCAAACGCTTGCTGGACCACTTCAAAGTCAATGGTGTTTGGTGGAACAAGGATGCCTCCTCCAAAGGTGGTCAAGTGATTGCAAAGACAGGTCAGTGAAGAAGTGTTTGATTCTTGGCCCACCTGGCGTTTTAAAAACATTCATTCATCTTCACAATGGGATAGAAACCCGCTATTTGCATTAAGAATGGGTTTACAATCAAACGCTGCAAGTGAAGCATATTCTTGCTCATTCTGTCCATCCAAAACAGCAAGAGGACGGATCAAATAAAGAAGAATTAAAGTTTGATTAGTTTCAAGTTGGCTAGATAGTTCAGTTGGTAGAACTTTGCACCTGTATCGCAAATCGAGATCATCTGTTCGAATCGCATTCACTGCAGGCCTGAGATTTTTTTTCAGGCTTTAATTTCACAACCGTTTAAGTTGTGTTTATAACTGGAATAATCAATCATGTCTTCATATGCTTCTCTGCAGTTCAAATATATGATCTTTCATATATGAACTTGCAAAAGTGTTATTCTCCACAGCGATGAACGAAGGATGTTGTCAATATATCGACAACTTGTCTTGGAAGCCAATACTCGTTACTGGATTTTTTTTTTTGAGAAACCGAATGCAGGAATCAATGTATTCAGCTGTATAATCGAGTTCTGACTTAGCCCTACGGCAAATGAAATAAATAACTATCTTAATTGACCACACGCCCAGTGGAGGTTTTTCAGGGCCGGTGGAAAGAAACGACGAAACAAATAATGCAAATGAACACAGTATGGTTAAAAATCCCAAGTGACTGGAGGCAGACCGGGTGGCTATTTACAAAGGTTTACGAAAAGTTGAACTAGGGTTTATCGAGAAAAAACTGCAGCTAAGTGGTCAGAGCAGAACTTGAATCTGCGACCTTCGGAATTCAAGTCCAGTGCCTTAACCACTCGATCACGCTGTTCAACCCTTTAACGCTCGTCAAATGACACATTACTGAACTGTGAAATGGCCCAGGGGCATTTCAGTCTCTTTAGATACTGACAGCGTTCGCTCCACTAGATAAGTTCAAAAAGAAAGACACTTAACTCTGTTACCTTGCAACCCTCGCTTGTCCATCGCCCTTTAGTCTCTGACCAGTACATGCACCAAATTGCATTAACTTGTAAACTGTAGTTAACCGAGCTGTCGGGATCGTATTGGGGTTCAAGGATGATAGACTCTACTGGAGGGGCAAGTGTAGGAAGAGGATCTTTAAACTTAACACATTTTTCTTGGGATGCTCCCGCTGACAGTACAGACCGCTTGACTCTTGAATGGACTGCTCGTTTCTCTTGTCGCTCTAAGAGACCAATGTAATATTTCCCTGATGCGTTGCAACTTATCAAGATATCGTGCGAACATTTCTCTGTCGATTCACAATCCGAAACCAATTTTTCTTCGGATAAGTCAATAACTATGTCATATGAAGTTTGTGTTGGGTGTTTTTCAAATTTTACAAAGGCAGTGATAGCGGCTGGCTTTTTCATAGTCATGGACAGTTTTAAGGTGGTATTGGCTTCATGAACGGTAACAACGTGATATTGTATAGTTCCAGGATTGAGAAAGTCATCTGTTTGGCTTGCAGTGCTGCCCTGGTCGTGTTCTGATGTCGGAATATTGATTTGTATATCTGAAGGTAGATCTCTCACATCCAAAGGTTCGCCATTGTCATCTTTAAGAACAAGGCTGACAACGTTTGATTTGACCCTATTGCTACTATGATGTGTTGTGTAAGGGTTGAAATTATAGTTGATCATCTAAAACAAAATAAAAATAAAGAAATATTGAACAAATGGTAATGTTATTTGACCTACTAAACTAAATATGAATGTTGTGCCGCGTAGCACTAAGAACACAAATTGTGGAACAGAGAATTAACTCTGAAGTGTAAATTAAAGTGCTATGTAAAACCCATGAAAGACACACTGGGCTTTAGCTCTAGTAAAGGGAATCAGGGAACCACACGAGGTAAAGACCTCGGTGTGAATCGAACCTTTCTCTTCGCCGCGATTCACCACCTAAATCGTCCACGACTTTCTCTGTCCGACCTCGTAGCTCAGTCGGCAGAGTAACGGTAGATCTAATCCGGAGGTCGTGGGTTCGATTATCACCGAGGTCAAAAGAATTTTTTCTTTACCTCGTGATGTTCCCTGATTCCCTTTACTAGGGCTAACGCTCAATGGGTCTTTCAAGGGCTTCACAAAGCACTTCAATTTACACTTCAGAGTTAATTCTCTGTTCCACCATTTCACCAGACTAAATGCTAACTGGACCAAACTGAAAAATGCAACGATAAAGGGGGCTAATGTCAATGATACCAAACGTCCTCTGGACCAATTGCTTTGTGTTGGTCAAATGATAAGGGGACTTGATGGCTACTTGTAGCAGCAAGTCTGCCTGAAACGTTAACATGTTAACTGATCTGACCGTTCTTTAAGATACTACCATTTTGCATTTTGATGGCCCAAATAGTCATGAGCTGAGCCTTTAAAATATTTAAGAGCTTTAATTGTGGTAATGCATAGACAGATGTTCAAATGGCAACAAAAATGAGCTCTAACCAGCCATGACTGAATACTGAACTCCTGAATTAGACGTAATGGGGTTTTCATCTCTAATTACTACCTATTGTATGGTCCAGAGTTTGACTTACATACCTCTACTCCAAATTGAGATTTATTTCCAGATATCTTTTTGACATCTTTGTCGTCAAGAAAAGGAAGGTTAAAGCTCACTTGTCCATCCTGGATCGTTAACTGGTTGAGGTCGTGCGATTCTTGTTTGCCCAGAATAATGGATTGATGCTCATTTTTCATCACGATGTAGTCTTCTCCGGGTAGCATTAGCGAGAGTAGTATGTTGGTAATCTTCTCTGTCAGATACTGGCAAAGACCAAGAATTTTTTTTCCTATGGTTACCTGGAAATAATTGCAGTTTGGGGAGCTTAGAAATGCTATACAGCTTAATAAATGTCACACTGAAGGAAAAAATTATAGAATTCCATTCACCCTCACAACCACGTAGTAAAATCCGCCATCTTTCTAAAAAAAAACTTTAAATTACTTCAAAAATTGAAATTCATGATCACATACCTCATTTCCCTGGTAGTAGCTGGTAGAATTGATAGCTTTGAGGATTCTTCTTGAGGTAAATTCCATGATATTTGTAGTACAATACATTAACGACCTGCCTCCATTATTAGTGAAGCGGGTCTCCCCTGAGCGGCGGTCAGTAAGCAGAGAAAGCAGAGAGGACATTTCGAGTAGTTTGTTTAACATAGCAAACTGAAAAGGGAAGAAATATATTCACTGGCAATGCTAAAAGCTTGACCAAGAATGACAGCTAGAGCATTATTTGTTTTTTTTTTTAAAACTTGTTCCGTGAATTCTTGTCGCGTGTTTTTCGTCCGTTAAATTCTTGCACTCAAGTAGGTGGTCTTCTTTCCATTCCCAAACAAATCGATGTTTTTCATGTTTCTAGTTATCCTATAATCATAACTATCCCAACTATAATCTACAAAGTATATTCTACATACCGTTGTATTGTGGAAGATATTGCCTGCATCCTCGGTGGCTTTGCCTAAAATAACAGCAATCTGCACTAACCGTTCCATGCTGTCGACTCTTACTTTGCATATCCTAGATACTACGTATTCTTTAATCTATAAAAAACAAGCAGTTTGTTGAGCCCCAATAGTTGATTATATTAGGAATGAGCAATGATCTGAAGTTAGAGTCAGTTGAATGAGGCGTTTTATCTTTAAGTGATTAGAATGGTGTTAAAGGTTAACTCAGCTCTTATTGTTGTGTATGCTGAAAATGCAATGCATTGTATCCTGAGAGATATTACGTTGTTGTCTCTCTATCTCAGTGTATTTAATGTATATTAATTCCTGTTAAGGTTTTCAATTCTCCTATTACTTCAACTTTCCTGTGACTAGACTGTGATTATACGGTCTCTCCATTTCAGGTAAACTATCAAACATTTTCAAGACTTTAATGAATGATCAGCCTTTTCTTGCTTTATATTTACCAAATACTTGAAAAACCACCCTACTAAAAACTAAGTTCAGAACTCATTGCTCTAAACTTACGTGAAGCAGGAACGTCTCGTTGATCCGATT